>APFE031186438.1:127637-153643 GCA_000404065.3 Pinus taeda
GTGATAATGCATCGCACCCTCTGCATTGGAGCTTTCAGTATGGTCCATTTTTGACCATTTATGAGCAGTTTTCAGTGGAGAACTTCTGGGAGATGATGTAATCAACTGATCTTGTTCCTTTAGGCAGTGAAGCAGCACTTTTAGAGACTTAGGAGCCCTCAGTTTATGGACATTTATGATTGGGGTTGAAGTGCCCAAAAATGTCTATAACACTTGTCTAGGTGAACATGGCTTTTTTCAAGAAGAATGATATCACCAGTATAAAAGGGAAGAGTAATTATTATACCACCAAGCTCGACGCCCTTGCAACCTGCAGTTTTTAGACACTCCTCAAGCTTATTGATGTAAATGCCAAAAAGGGTAAGGGATAGGGGACACCCTTGCTTAACCCCAATATTGCATTTAATATCTTTAGACCACCCTTCATTGGTCTTAAGTTGGGCAATAAAAAATCTCATAGAGGCGGATCATAGCAATCTTTAGTTTAGGAGGAACCATGATCTCTTCAAGTCCCTCCCAAAGCTTATATTGAGGAACAGTGTCAAAATATTTTCTAAAGCCCATACAACAGAAGAGATCGACTTTACTATTGCGACATTCCTCTGGAATGATCCTGAGAGTGACAAGATGATCGTTGGTCGAATGATGCCTCCTAAAACCAGCTTGCCCTTTAGCTCTTTTACCATGGTTTTCAAGCCAAAGGCTAAGCTTCTTTTCCAAAATGAGCCCATATAGCTTGGCTAGGATGTGGCGAATCATAATGGTCATGTAGTTAGAGGGAACACTTTTTTCCCATTTTTAAAGATATGCACAATAAAGCTTTGCATCCAAAGCTTACGGAATCCATGTTGTGCAGCCAAATTGAAAATCTTGTGAAGATGAGGAATGAGGATAGATCTTCCCATTTTAAAGATCTCAACTTGGTATCCTTCAATATCTTTAGCTTTCCCAATAGCAAGATTATTAATCCCAGACTCAATGTCTTCCAGGGAAAATATACCATCCTTAATAGGAGTGTTTCATATGGTTCCCATGGTGTTTGGAGGGTCATACAACTTCTTAAGATAGTAGTCCTAATTTTCTAGGGGATAGAATGATTATATTTAGTTTTACGAACAAGCACATTCCACCAAAACATTATGGGCGCAACTTTAGAAAGGCGGAGAAGATGCTCTTGTCTCTTATTAATATATGACCTCTTCTTCCTCTTGATGAGAGCTTTGTATATAATTATATTATGAAGATTAATGCTTTCATTAGGAGCATATTTGATCACTTTCCTGGCAATTTTATAGTCTTTGTCATACCAAGGATTGGAAGTTCTATTTTTCTGCTTATACGAATTCTCATTAGAGAACTTGCTAATGGTAGTGGAAAGGGTAGTAGCAAAATGGCATCAAATTTTATCAATGTTGTTATTATAAGTTAGGGACCCTAAATCCCTTTCTAAATCCCTTAAGAAAAGGTTGACATTAATTCTATCAAAGCGAATGTGTCTTTTGCTTTCACTGGTCTCTTGCATGTGGGTGGTGTGCATAACAAGATTAAGGGATAAGGACAAAGGTATGTGGTCAGAGTCAGGCTCGTACCCATTAAGTAGCTCAAAATTTGTAATACGGTTGAGGACATGGATGTTAGAAATCGCATAATCCATGACACTATTACCCAGCCCATGGAAACAAGTCATTTGACCAGAGAAAGGCCACTTTTTAATACCATTACAAATGATTAGGTCATGGGAACTACAAAGTTTGAGGAGCTTGATGCCAAATAAGTTCTTGATTATGTCTTCAGAGTTTCTCTTGGATCTATTAGCTAAGTTACTATCTTCATCGAACCACAAGGGGTTGGGGTTAGAGTTGTTACTTAACATAATAGCTTGATTAGAAAAAACATATAAAAATATTAAAAAAAAATATTAAACTCTTCAACTTTATTTTTAATGGGTTGTATGCAAAGGCCACAATTTAACTCGGATGAAAAATTTCTTGCCGGAATCTGGCTAGAAAATTTTCAAAAAATCTAACTGTTGAGCATTTGAATCACTTTTTTGATGGTAGAAATGGATCAACACCAACGAAAACCTTGAAGCACCCAAAATTTTTGATGGTGGAAATAGACTCAACACCATCTAAAACCTTGACCCACCTAAAACCCTGAAATTTTCATCCGAATTTTGTTAAAATAATGCCTAAACTTCCATTCATTTCATCCAAACAATGTGTGGCTTGATTAACTACTTTTATTTTTAATAATTATATTTTTCATAATTAATTAATTTTATTAATTTGATTTCAATTTTCCTTTTAATAATTATAATTTATTTTACTTTTTAATAAGATTAAAATCCAAATAAAATCCAGAAAAAACACTACCACGCAAAGATAATAGGGGTATTCGTACTAGGTATATCTAATGAGTTCTATAAAACATTAAGCAGGGCTTTTCTCCATTTCACTAACTCTTTCTTCCAAGTTGACCTGAAATTTTTTAAAACTCGGTTCTTACTGGTGGAACCTTTAATTTTCTCTCATATATTTTAATACTATTTTTTACACTTTGGAACAATTGGACAATGGTGTGATCCGTCACACTGGCTAAGAACTTCTGAAAAATCCACTTCAATTTCCTCATATTTAAAGTTACAAATAAAGTTTGTAGGGTGAATGTGGAGTTGTTTTTAGTGCGGTTTTTTGGAGATTTTGGTGATAGAATCTGGTGGGAAAAATTGAAGTAAAATCTTGATTTGAATTATTTAAAATGGTTTTTTTTACTGCATATTTGGATTTAGCACCCTGAAAAACCCTTAAGACGCTTTGATTGTGCAGAAATTAGCTATCAAACTTGCAATTCCAATAAATCATTTAACCAAAAAATTACTCTGAAAAACTTCCAAAAAACTCCTGAAGACAACTAAGTCTGCAGGGAGAATATTGCTGTCCTTCCAAGTCTTGGTACTTTGTCCTTGGGGATAATAAGTAGATTGGGATCTTGGCTTTGACAACGATGTCTCATTTATTCGTGGTTTGTCTATTTGTATTATGGGAGAAAAATGTAGTGCCCACCATGTGGCCATACGTCGAAGGATTAGAATGTGACAATACAAAATATAATTAAATTCCGACAACTGTGTTAACAAATACACGAAATCCTGATCACAGTATAGAATTATTTTAAGTGTTAGTTATTTTAGTCCTTGCATCTATGTGCGATATCATAATTAAGAATGCAAGATTACTAACGATATTTTGATTTTGGAGTTGTGAGGTTGGTTTAACCGGTTATACCAAAAAATTAGAAATTAAGGAATACGTTTAATTAATAATATATATATATATATATATATTATTAAAATTCAAACAATATAATAATTAAATATTATTATAAAATTGAAAATAAATTTTTTTATAATAATATTAATTATTATATGTTTTGAATTTTAATATATATATATATATATATATTTATATATATATATATATATAATTATTTTAAAATTAAATTAAGGAATGAGGTTTTACCAATTGTTCAGTTAGTATGTTTTTTTATAAAATTTAATCAACCTTAACTTTATTTTAAATAAAAAATAATTTCACTTAAATATTATTAACAAGTAAAACAATAATTTTTATAGTTATTTTTAATATTATTTATATTTAAACACTTATTATTGAGTAGAGAAGCTTATTCTACAGCCCAGTGTAATGTGTAAGGGTATTCGTTAGTGATCAAAGTTGAAATTTTGCTCATATCCGTCAAATTAAAAAAATTTAAAAATCTAAAAAAAAAAAATAACTTGCAAAACATTTAAATAATGTCAGGTCATAAAAAAATGTGCATGTTAAGAAATTGGATCCCTCTAGGCTCATGTTAGATCCGTATTTAAGATGGATCTATGCTAGTATATTAATATTCAATTGTAAAATGGAACTCCTAAGGTTCAACTCACTTGGTTATCTTAAAAATTAAATAACTATACAAAACATTTAAATAATTAAAAAAATTGGATCCCTCTAAACTGATGTTAGATCGATATTTAAGATGGATCTATGCCTATTTAATATTCAATTGTACAATAAAACCCTTAAAATTCAGATCAATTAGTTACTTTATTATTAAAATATCTCTATTATTAAGAGATTATGAATTGTCTTGACACTCTCGCAATCAAACTCAAACTCTTGGAGAAAGAATTAAAAATAAACAAAATTGTTATGGTAGCTGGTGGCACATGATGATCTGCGAGCGACTGTTCCAACTGAGTGACTCTCAACGCTGTTCCAAATAGTTAGAGAAGGAAGTAACTGTTAGGGTAGGTGGTGGCACATGATGATCTGTGAGTGAGCATGGACATGGACAGAATTCATAAAAAGAAGTAGCCAGATTTTGATATGATACATGGAAGGAGCAGCACAACCTCCGGCTGTTTGTAATAATGATAATGTGCTGTAAGTAATGTCAAAACAGTTGAGCAGGCAAGGCAAGGCAAGGCATGTGGGGAATTATTAATTTAATGAAGAAAGTGGGAAATATACATGGATGGGTGTTATAGTTATGATTGTCCCAATAAAAATGGTGAACGAATGGCCAGCCTTAATGAACAGGAAAGTAGGGAGAGGCACTAAGTCCAATTCAGCAGCTCTATAATTATTTCATTTCAAATCTTTAAGCTTTATAACTATTTCTTAAATATAAAACCCCGTGAAAAATGGGGATTTGGATTTGGTTCCTGGGAAAACAGTAGCTGGAGTACATCTATCTGAACTTGAGTTCATCATATGACTGGAAAAAGGACAATGAAGAACGCTTGATTTTTTTTTTTTTTTTTTTTTTTTTTTTTTTTTTTATATTTCTAGGATACATAGGCCGAGAAGGTCGAACTAATAAGCAGCTTTTTCATCACATCCATTCTTTATAACCGTCTCGAAAGAATCGTAATATATTCAAATCCATGATATAATTACATGAACTTTAATAACGCTCAGTGGTTCCCCATAAAATTACATAAGAAACTGACATATAATTATATGGCAAAATAATTATTGAGTAATAAAATTTTTTTATGGGTTAAATGATTAATTATATGGAGGTGGGTCTATTTTACAAAAGTTTTTTAAAATTTTAATTTATTTATCAATAATATTAATTTTTGACATGTTTATAATAAGTTTCATGTCTTATTTGCTATTGCAGGGTATGAATGTTGTTTGTCAAAATAGCCAAATGTAAAAGATGTTTTTATATTAGGTAGTAGTTTAATGGTTAGTTTCAACAATGGAATCTCATACTCAACCAGAAGTACAATCTCCATTTTGTAACTCAACAGGAAATGAATGAAACCCGTGGAAGTTTTAACTAAGGTTTGATAAGTCCATCATGTCGAAAAAAGCATAAGATACTAATTTGACTTATGATTCCCTACCATCCTTCACATCATGGTTTTCAAGACATGATTGATTACCTCTAGTGTATCATCTTGGGGACAATAGGGGGTTGAGTGTTCTTGTTGGAAACCCAACCTGGTTGTTAATTCCATCTTCTTATGATTGCAAAAATGTAAACCGTGATCAGTGATGATGATCTTATGTACCTGAAACATAGTAATAATATGGTGGAATATGAATAATGCTACAATGAAACCATTGTAAGAGAAGGTACGCATGGCATCGGCCCATTTAGTGAAATAGTCCACTATTGTGATGATATAGTGGTGTCATTTGGCTAAGGTTGGGTTACACTACATAAAGTCAATGCCCCCATTTAGCGAAGGGTTCGACAATAACCATAAGGTGAAGCAAAGAGCATACATCTTCTAAGAAAGATTTGACATGGATGGCACTTTTGGCAGTAATACAATCCTCAAAAATTGAAGGCCAAAAGTAACCAGCTTACAAAATTTTCTAAGCAGCGGCATGCCCAGATAAATGACTGCCACATGGTCCTGTAGGCAAATCATTCATGAGACTGTCAACCTCCTCATGAGTGAAACATCGGCATGACACCACATCAACCCTACCAGAATAAAAAGTATAAATGATAATGACATATTTCCTAGCCTAATGGTGTATACACTGATGTTCATTGCGAGAAAATTCAGGCCGAAAACATTGAGTTTGGAGATAAATAAGAGCATACCCATATCATGGATCATATGAGCTAATGAGGAATAAAAATTCATCACGAAACAAGTCCTCAACCATAACTCCTTCATCAACTTGAGGTAACTTGGACATTAACTCAGTGAATGCCAACAATTTTTTGGATTCAACACCCTCAAACTCAAAATGTAACCCTTGAAGGATAACAATCAATTTCAAGTAGTTTCCCCAATTGATTTATTAACTAAGAGTATGTTTGATGGAGCTAGAGTCAATGATGATAACATTCTTTTGCAGGCACATGTAATTTCATAAATGTTGGGCAATAACAACTATTGCCAAAGCCAACTTCTCAACATGGAAATAACAAAGCTCCAAATCATTAAGGCATGTGCTAAGATAGTAGATGACATGTTCATATTCCATAAGATAGAGAAAAATGTCCTAATGAAAATTAGGAAGGCTCAGTAATGGGGCAGACAACAAAGCTTTTTTCAAAGCATCAAAAGAATTTTGGGCATGGTCATCACATATGAAATGTACACCTTCCTTCAATAAATGCATCAAACCATTCATTATCTCAACATAGTTGGCAATAAACCTACGAAAGAAATTAGCCTTCCCTTCAAGTGCTTGAAGCTGGTGAAGTGTACACGGAGGAGGAAAATCAATAATAGCCTCAACCTTAGATGGATCAATCAGATCCCTTCTTGGAAAAATGGTGAAGCCTAGCAACCTCCTAGACTATACGAAAAAGACACATTTATGTAGGTTTAATCGAATCTTATAATAACAATGCCAAAGAAAGCGTTCCCTGAGATGGGTTGAATGATCCACATGTTGGACTAACCAAGTTTTAAGGTCATCTAAATAAACTTTGACGATGTGTTTAATGTTGTGAAATGCATAAGGCATGGCCCACTAGAAAGCTACACTAGAATTTTTAAGGCTAAAAGGCAATTTTCAATATGCAAATTTTCCCCATGGGAAGTAAAGGTAGTTTTTTGCTGATCGACATATTCTTCCTTCATTTTCCATCAAGTTAGGGGAAAAACCGTCGCCATTGATGTTGAAGCTATCAATGCCCCATTATACTATAAATTTCTCCTTGGTTGTAGTTGGTTTTATGCCATGATTGCTATAGTGTCATGAATGTTTTGTGTGATTCACTTCCCTCGTGAAGGCAAGATTTTCATAATCAATCAATTGAGTATTGTGTACCATCAACTAAGTATACTTTTATGGGAATTTTTGTCCCATTTGTTGGAGCTCACCCTCAATCATATGAGAGTATTGGTGTAGGATTGTTTAAAATCCCATTGCTTATAAGTTTTTTCCCTACACTCCCACGCAATGTTCCATTTACCTCTATCACTTCCATGCATATGATCTCTTCCATCACCATTGGATCCCATTAGTCTCCTAACCCCTGGGTGGTGCCTTCTTCTTTGGTGGTTGATTAGTATGGTGATCACAATCTTCTAAGTCTATCTAATATCACTTATCAATGCATCTAGCAGCATTTGACGCTAGTGTCTCCATGATGTAGATCTCAGTTGTTTTGAATGGTTTTTTGAGAGATTTATGATGATGCTTGAACAAAGTTAAGTTAGAAATTTATGTCATTTTGAAGTTGTTGATAAATAAGAAAACAAGTTTATAGGTGTGCCATGTGGAAACACTATGGGAGGACACATAGCAGTATGGATGTTGACATGGCCCCACGTGGCATAAGGGGATATGTGGCAATACGACAATACAACAACTAACATGTGACAAGATATGAGTATGACACATGCAGGGTTGCTAATGTGGCACTAATGATGTGGTTTGACATGGAAAGTGACTCAGTAATGATGTATCAATGATGCACCAAGATAACATGGTGGGAAATGTGACTGTTCAATAGGTGGAGCAATCAGAGGCTTCCATGTGGTAGCCTCAAAATGACCAAGAAGGTTATAGTCATGGTTGCAAAATTGTTTGTTTGAAACCCTAGTCTATGGAACAAACCAACAAACTTACTTTTACACTACATGGGTGTGGTTACAATGGAAAGAATAAAATGTTTACTTAAAGTTTGTTAAAATGATGTTGTATATATATGTCACTAGTCGGAATCGAGCTTGTGACCTTCATCAATAACCAATACCTTGTACCAATATGCCAAATAATTTCATGTTGGTGATTGAACCAAACACATTACATTTGAATTCAATGTTATATATAAAATCCATGGGTGGAAGGTCTATGGTTTTTAACTCGTGACCTCCCTAGAAACCTTCCATATGTTTTACCACATGCCACAATTGTTTACCTTATTTAGGAGATGATGACATATTTGCTTATGTTGAAAATTTCGTAAGCTCAAAATATCATAACAAATAATGGATTGAACCTGCAATCACTCGATTATTAACCAATCCTTTTTTCCATTATACCATAGAGTTTGTGTGTGAAAGGAACACTTAGAAAAGATTGTTTTGTGCTGAACCTTAGTTTATGTATTGAAGAAAATAGTGAATCTCATCCTTGTTATGGGTAGTCCAAAGGGGAGCGAGTGGATTTTAGGTTACCACTACCTCTGCAGTAGAGTTGCAGGAAAGTTGAATTTTGTTTTACAAGACCAAGTGGATGTACATCAATTTTTTTACCTTAATAAAGAGGTTACTCATTGGAAGTAGGATCCATTATCAATTTTGTTTTGTGAGTCTCTATTTTCTCTGATATTATTTCTACAATTTTAGACTTTTTCATTTTCTCTCTAAACTTCATAACTTGAGTTAATTTCCATTCAAAATTAAGCTTAATTGAAAACAAGTCATAGACTTCTTGATCACTAAGGCACAAAGGTATGTCTATCAAAAGCTTGAACCATTGTACTTGACTTGGAAAGTGCTAGAGAATCAAGAGGTTTCTAGCATCACATGGCCATAACACAGGTGAAATTCCCTTCATTCACAAGCATGCAGTGTACATATTGATTGAATATGCACACCAAAATTTGGATTATGACTTGATGGGTGAGTCTAAGGTGAGGGGCCTTGGCATCAAACGTAATGAAAGTCGACTTTGAGGGATCAACTCTTCTGATAGCAACCAACAAGGATTTTTGTTTCATAACATAACTCTTTCAAATCTCTAGAGTGGATATGGCATAGGGTGCATGGGCTAAATCCTCAATGATACTATATTGTTCAACAACCCATGGATTAGGATTGTATGTCTACTTCTAGAGAACACCCTTAGGTGGGAAAAAAAACTAGCTCGAAAGGCGTATTTAGCATGAGAGGTCCATTGGGCACAGTGGGGGTGACTAGGCCCTTAGAGGAAGAACTTAAATCTATAGTGTCGTAAGATTTAACTCTCATGGACAAGTTAATCTACCCATTGCACATAAAAATAGGTGCATGGCCTATAGGAAAATTATATTATCATCGATTTCCCTAGGAAAAGGTGGAGGATATTATGTAACCATTTTATATTGTGGATTGGTAGGGAATGGATGGGTCAACACAACCAACTACTAGGTGGCTACTAGTTTTGTGAGGAAATATTTAATCTCATCCTTACATGGAGACTCATGAGTTAAGTGATATCCCTGGAAAATATTGCAAGGGAATTTGACTTTATGACGTTTCTCACTCTTTCCCCCACCCTAATTAGGTTGGTTTTGTTGGGTTTCCTGAGAAGGTTTAGAAGTATTTTTATATTCTTCTTCTTAGTTTTTAGGCCAAGGTGCAGAGAACTCTTAGGATGTGTAGATTGCATCATATTAACCTCAAATTTTTTCTCAAAAGACAATGTTTGTTGATAATTGGGTGCAATTATTGAGGATTATGAAGCGATGATTAATTGTCCCAATTAAGTAGCTAGTTGGCTCACAAAATTGGAAAATATGGAACTAGTCACTCCGCCAGAATGTGTCCTAGTTTAGGTCATCGTGTATTAGAGAATGGTTGAGAAGAATGAGGGATGATATCATACAAAGTGCCTATTGAGAATAAATCAGATCAAGATGTTGAGCACATAGAATGGATTGTTCTTTAGTATTCACCCCAACCATGGTGACATCCTTGGCTATAAGTGGAAGAAAGTATTGAATTAACTAATATCTACACAACTAGTCATGAATCTTGGTCCTAATTAACCTCTTTTATCACCTCCACTCATGTATATGATCAAAAATATGAGTAGAGGCATCTTATTTAAATGTTGACATGAGGTCAATATTGATCTCTTATTGCATAGGTAATTGGAATTTGTTTAAGAAGGTTCGTGCCAAAGGAAGCATAGTAATTATTTAATTCCATATCAAGTTTGATGTAACATTATATAATGAGCGTCATCATTGGGTAATTATATGGGCCTTAATTCACCTCCTAGCTTAGTCAAACCAACTATTCTCATAACTTATTGCATATTTTTTATTATATTTTGTTTATGAGATGAGTTAGAGTTGGATATTTTGCTTTGTGGTCTAATGTGCATTTAATGCAGGCTTAAAGGATAAAAGCAAGGAATTTTGGCAAAGACCAAGGTCAAAACTCGAATGGGACAAGGGAGAGGGATTATAGGAGGTAAATCCTCCTTATTTACTACCCCTCCATTCGAATATTCCTCCATTAGCTCAGAGTGCTAACAACCAAATCATGAGGACTAGAAGGCAGTTGAGCAAGTGAACGACAAAGCACCAATTTATCTTGAGTTTGGGAGTAGAGCCTCCCTAATTTCAAGGAAGTCCTTGGAGACTTCAGATGTATAAGTAGAGAGGCCTAGGACCTCAGTAGGATTCGAATTTTTATTGTAAAACTCTACTTTATTTTCGAGCTACAAGACTTGTGACGACTTTTTTGATGTAATCTATTGTTTGGTAATAAGAATGAGTTTTGTTTTGAGCCAGCTCTGAGTTAACTCAGATGGCTGAAGCTCTTGGGTTAGGGGCCAACCCTAGCAGCCAAGGATCCTCTCTATTGTACATGTATGCTAGTGTAGATTCATAGCTTAATTGTTCATTTTCTTAGCAGATGCATTTCCATGACAACAATGTAGATTAGATTGGTTGTGTGATAGTTTGCTTCCATTTGTACCTTCTTTCAAGTACTAGGCTAGCAAGGAGAAAAAGGATCACCACAAGGTTGTCAGCAGGTGTCTTGGCCTCACTTCCTCCCTGTGGGACCATGACTTGAGGAAGGGACCCTTCAGCAGCCCTAGAAACATAGATTTCTAGTTATTGTATGAGCTTTGGAGTTTATTGTCTTTGATTTAGTATTTGGTTCATGTTGCAAGGTAGATTTCATTGTCATCTTTTTCCATCTCCATTTCTACAATAAGATATCACTCATGCTTTCATTCCCTTCAGTAACTTTCTTCATGCTTAATATAGGCAATTGATTCATCATTTTCTATTTAATGAAAAAGTATCTTGTTGCATAGTTCTTGGAAGATACACATGTTTTAAGCAGATCAAGTACTTTAGGAGGAGACCAAGACTTCATCACCAACAACCACCTTGCACTTCATCCACCTTAGCCATCCCTTGTTTCACCATCACCCTCACTAGTTTTTCATCATTTTTCATTGAAATTCCCCTAGATACATTGAGTGAATCTAGCCATCCCTTATCTTGGATATTGACTCCTGAGTTCTCCTAGACCTTCTAGCACTCCATTCCACCCATCACACACCTTTCCCAAGATTTCCAAGACCTCCAACACCTCACAATTATCTCTCAGTTGTATCCTGTAGGTTTCCTGTAATTCCTACAGGTAGGTTTCTAGTACATCCTGCCGGTTCTCCTAAAACGGCCTGTTTTGAGGTTGAATTGATGGGAAACCTCTAGGAAGTCACAAAAATCCTCCTAGGACCCCTCCACACCATCCAACCATTTCATAAACCTTCTAGCCATCCTCAAACACCTTCCATCCACCTGTCACATCCACAAGAACAATTAGTTTGCATACTTGATTTTGCCTTAAAAAAGAAAGAAAGTGAAACCAGATTTAGTTGAGTTTCTTTGCTTGCACCTTAGTATTGTTTGATGCTTTTTACTTCTGCAACTTAGATAGTAGCATTTTTTTGTTGTTGATTTAACATTTCTGCTTAGCATGGTTTCTTAAATGGTTAATTAGGATATGGTGTGGTTTAGCATTACATGTTGTCTTTTTCCATTACTGCAGTAGAGTAACTCTCTCTTAGAGTAGATTTTACCTTCTTCTATCAAATAATCAAGCTTCTTCTGAATTTATAGAAGTCTGCCTTGGAACCCTAGTGGTCTCTCGCCAGCTAAACAATGACAACAGGAAAAACCATCACTTTTATTTGTGCATACAACACTGTCACATCCAAGTTTGTACGAACCCTGGGTTGATAAGTAATGTTGGTAGCCTAGGAGTTGCAGCATCCATGCTGCAATACTGGCACTCATCACTTTTTGGCGCCGTTGCCGGGGAGGTGTTTGGGTAGAATGTGATTATTGCTTTCGCTTCTTCTATTTCTTGTCTTCAATCTTTTGCCATTAGTTTATTTCTGCCAAAGTAATCTATTTGTTTCCTTTCTTTCATTTTGCATTATCTGCTTTCCCTCCCATTCTGCAAGTAGGATTTCAATTCAACAAGTAGCTTTTTCATTATGTCAGTAATTTTCATTCAAACAACAATTTCAATTCTGCAAGTACTTTCCAATTTTTAAAAAGAATACAAAACCAACCGAAAAATATTTCCTTTCATGCCTCATAGGAACAGGGACAACTTAGGGAAATTTTTGCCAAATACCCCCACTGCATCCAACAACCAACGTTCTCTCTTCTTCGGTGGCTGTGAACTGGAGGAACCCTTAGGTGAGAAACCTGACATATTTGAAGAACCTACAAGGGAAGAAGAAGAAGAAGAGTAATCCATTCCTACTGAACCAATGGTTGTAAACAAAAATGACAGAGAGAATAGAGAGAGAGTTGAGGGTGCCTTCCCCATTAGGGAAACCAATGGGGACAATAAGATGAAAAATATAAGCCCCTCTTGCCTACCTCATTTCCATGGCTTGACCAGAGAGGACCCTGACACTTTACTGTTTGAGGTTTTTGTTATATGCTAAACCTATGACTATATAGATGATGAGAAAAAGTTAAAACTATTTCCATCTACCCTCAAGGATGCAACATTGCATTGGTTCATGGGTTTACCTGGAGATAGCATCACAACTTGGGCTCAGATGCAATAGGCCTTTAGAAAAAAATATCGGGATTATTGTCAGTCAAAGGATACTAAAGAAGAAATTTTTAGGATGACCATAGGCCATGGTGAATCCTTAGAAGACTACAAAGAAAGATTCCATCTTAGTTACAAAAGGGCTAGGTGCACACTTGACCCTGAATCACTAAAGTTGGTCTTGCTTTGAGGAGTAAGAGAAGATCTTCTAGATACCTTACATTTGTTAGTTAGAGGAGACATCTACCAATTACCCTATGAGGATATCAAGATTGTCTTTAGAAACCATTCTAGGGCAGCTAGGAAAAAGGGTAGGGGTAGTCAACCTATGGCCAGGACATCATCTTCTAACTCATCCATCAAGGGTGGAATTATAAACATGTTGGAAGATTTCAAAAGTGAGATGCTCCAAACCCTTTCCTTGCAAATGGACACCATTGTTGGCTTATGAGGGCTTGACCCAGGTTCAGAGTTAGTTAGCCAAACAAATCCCTACACTACTAGTCCTTTCGGCATCAACCCGCGGAGCGCGGACTGAAGTCTCACTCAAAGCAGTATGGGGGGATGCTAGAACCAAGTTTCTGCACCCTTGAGATGGATGTGATGTTGGTTTATTCCAACTCTACCTATCTTTGCGTAGGTTGCTTCATGCTCTGTTCCACCCTTCAATACCTTTGCAAAGTGTTACAATTAGCAGAACCAGGGGTTGAGATGCTTTCGCGCCGCTAGGGCTACGAACTGAGATATTTCCCAAACTATGCTAAGCATCTTACTTATCCTATTAGCAGACCTTTGTTAGCTTTGCATAAACAATTTTTCTTACTTGTGTTCACTTAACCGATACATTTATACAAATTCGGGCATCATATAAGCATTAGAAGTGAAATTCATACCCAATATAACAGATGCATAAACAGGAGATAACTACGTAGAATGATAGAAAACTTCTCTTTATTAATGATTCCCGACGGTTACAAACTCAACTCACCCTATGCACTTAGCTGTGGGGGTCTACACACTCAACTGTGGACTACTAGGCCTTTGCACACTTAGCTATAGAGCCTCTACCTATGCTATGACCCAAAATTAGACTTACTCTTCAGATCTATCTCGCATACATCTTCATTGCTTAGACATTGTGTTTCTTATTGATTTTTTTTCTATCTACTTAGAGCTTAGCTCTATTTATACAATTCCATGGTCAGCGGACCATGGGTAGATCGTTTACAGCTGAAAATAAGGGTGGACAACCCTATGACTCTTTAACAAATACGTGCTCCGTGCCCACAATATATGAAGTATTTACATTGGAATTACAACATTGGACCAAAATCTTGGCTCTAAGCCCCAAAACTACCCTTGGGCGCGCCCAATAGGCCCCCAACACGAACATTGTGACTCACCCTCGAGTCACTTTGCAGGTGTAGAGACCTTAGCGTGAAGAAATCCCATCTCTATTTGGATCCCTGCAACTTCAACAATGCACTGAGTGACTGCTTGTTGGACTTCCTCCATGCGTTGTTCAGTGACTGCTGCTGTTTAACTTCTGCCCTGAATCCTCTCCTGAGTTGCTTGCAGTTGCGCGAGCTTTGCTTCAATGGAGGCTGTAATTATATAAGCCTTGTCGATCCATGGCTGTAGGCGTGCTTTCAAGGCTGCTTCTTTGTACCAAGTGGCATCCACCTATTTCTTGAGCACCTTTTGAATTTGAATTCGACCGCTCCCCCACATTTGGTCCATTAATGCTAGATTGGCGGCAGCTTTCAAGAATCTAGCCCATAAATTTCACCTTAAATGCCTGTCACCCGCTCCATCTAGCTTGAAACCAACCATCAAATTGTGAATAGTGACTTTAACGGTCACTTTCCAACCGACCTATGCACTAGCGCAACTATCTTCACACTGTCGCGGACCCTGTGACACTTCACTGCTTCACACAGTCTTGACATCACGTAGCTTCCGCACAGTGTAGTTTATAGTCCCACACTTCCTTTCAGTTGCCTGGAGCACTAAGACTGTGCTTTGGTTGGCTAGTCAGATGGCTGGGCCACCTGTGTATGGCTTCAAATGACTGCCATTCACTTTTCCTGGGAAGGGATCTCCATTTAACTTAACCAGCTGGACCGTGCCACCATAGGTAATCTCCTTAATAACATACGGCCCCAATCAATGCATTCTAAGTTTCCCTGGAAATTTATCAAACTTACTATCATACAACACAACCAGATCATTTACCTTGAATGTGCGCAACTTGATGTGTCGGTCGTGCCATGCCTTTTCGCGCTGCTTTTGGACCTGTTGGTGAAATCCAACCAAAAATCATTCTTTTTCGAGATCATCCAGCTGCGTGAGTCTCTCCTCCAGGGCTCCGTGATCCATCATACCTGTGAGTAATGTACAGACTAGGCATGATGTATTCCATAGGCATTACGACTTCCACTCCATAGACAAACCTAAAAGGTGTCTGTCCCGTTAGTTTCTTGCATGTCGTCTAATAAGCCCATAACACTACAGGTATGGGTAGGTCCCAATCACTTCGCTGTGCATTGCAGACCTTGGTCAATGTGTTTTCAAGCACTTTGTTGAATGCCTCCACTGTCCCATCAGCCTGTGGGTGATAAGGTGTGTTCTTCTGGTGATACACTTGAAATTCCTCAACTATGCTTCTACTTAATGAGTCAAGTACTCAGTGATAATGTACCTCACGCCTGTCTTTCCTTGGGGCTGAATCGGTCTTAAAAAATCTATTTCCCACTTTTCGAAAGGTTGTAACGTCATTTATGGATTCAAATGCATCTCGTCCCTCCGCGATGGCCTACTTGTTGTCTGACATACGTCAGACGCCTTGCAATATGCTTTTGAATCCTGATGAAGGGTTGTCCACCACAACCCTGCTCGTAGACTCTTCTGCATGGTTTCTCTCCCCTCATAGTGTCCTCTTGCGGCACCCCCATGAGCGTCTACAAGGATTTCGTCATTCCCCATCTTTTATAGATGCCCAACAATGATAGAGAAATCTACCACGCGCACCACTAATTCCTTCTTTTGCTGGATAGAGTATCCTTCTAGAGAAGTTCTAGTTGTTAGAAAGTGTATTATATCTTCAAAATGTCCATTCATTACGCACATAGCAAAGAGCTACACATTGGGTAATCCTTCCTCTAAACTAGTAGGTTCCTCCCTTGCCTCGATGCGCGACAAGTGATCTGGTCCCATGTTCCATCGTCTAGGCTTCATAACAACTTCAAAATCATATTCTTGGAACAATAGGAGCCATCTACAAATTCTCCCCCCCAACACAGGCTTATTGATTAGGTACTTTAGCACGGAGTTATCTATATACATCTTAAAGTGGCCTCCTAGCAAGTAGTGTCGATACTTCTGGAGCGCATATACCATAGCCAGCCCCTCGCGCTCAGTGGTGGAATAGTTCTTCTCTGCTTTGGATAATCTGCATCTTGCGAACATGATAGGGTGATCCAAGCCTTCTTTGCCATCCCTTGTTATTACTACCCCTAGCGGTATACATGATGCGTCAACATGGACATGAAACTCTTTCTTCCAGTTCGGTAAGACAAGAATCAACGCAGTAACCATCTTTTTTTTCAATATATCGAGGCTTTTCTTACAGTCGTCATTCCAGCAGAACGTGACATCCTTCTTCAACAATTTTTCCATCGGTGCGGTGATTTGGGCATAGCCTTTGATAAACTTTCTGTAATATACCGTATGTCCAAGAGTAGCACATAGCTGTTTCACACTTCTAGGTGCTTCCAAGTTCAGAATCACAGCGATCTTCACGGGGTCTACCATCAGCCCTTGTTTGCAAACAACATGCCCCAATAAGTTCCCAAAAGGAATGAGAAACAAACACTTCTTGAGGTTGAGCGCGATTTGGTATCTTCGACAAGTATCCAACATCAAGTGCAAGCTTGCTACATGGTGCTTAACCAACCCAAATATGGTCCAGCGATCAAAATAGACCTCCAAGAACTTATGAATATATTCCTTAAATGCCGCAATAACCACGAGTGAAAAGATGGTCTGCGTATTCTTCAATCCAAATGGCATGATAGTATATTGAAAGCAACCCTACTCAGCCATGAAGGTTGTCTTGCTCCTATCCTCTGGCGTGATTTTGATCAGTGAAATAATATGCTTCCTAACCACCTACATTGTCCAACACTTCATCCCTGAATGGAGTTGGGAATGGATCATGCACAAAAGTGTCATTCAATTTTCTGAGATCCACGCATATCCTTATCTCATCCTTTTGCTTCTTCTTTTGCACCACCATTGGTCTTACCCAATTAGATTTTTCCACAGGCTCAATGATGCATGCTGCAAGCATTTTTGCCTAGTTCTACATAGACCTTCTCCTTGTATTTCAGATTTAAGCAGTACGACCTCTGCTTAACTGGCTCTGCGTCAGGTTTTAATGTGACCTTCATTACTCCTAAATCTGTGATTATTCCTTTCAAATCCGTAAACTTGGTCGGGAATAAGTCCTATTATTCACGGAGTAATTCATTGACTTATCCACTATTGCGTCATCCAAGTAGTCTCCAATTTTCATGAATTTGGGTTTGGCCTTCGTAGTAATGATCACCTATTTAATTTTCACTGGTGTGGTTATATCACAGTTCTCAATCCATGGTCCTTGAACCTCATGGTGGCCTTCGGTTTCTGGAATGTTAATATTCCGCATATCCTCATCCTCCTCTTTAGTAGTTACATTATAACATTCCAGTTTGTGACTCAGCTAAGTAGGCCATTCAAGCTGCGTCAGGTCTAAAGGATCATGCGGGATCCTAAAGATGGTTGCTTTCACTTCTTGTAGCACTTCCTCAATACTGTCAAACCCATCCTCAAAACTAAATGTCATCATGAACCTTTCACGTAAGATATCCCATTCTCCTATCCCATGGCGAAGCTCTCTTTCGGCATACCAAATGCACACGCAGATCATTCTATCCATCATACTTATCTATCACTTGCACCTTAGGCTTCCCAAATCATGTTCACATCATTTTCCTACATTCGCGCCAATCATCAAAACTCCCCTTGTGCGTACCCCACCATCTTGCGGGAATAGCACGCAGTGCCCAATCTAAGGCTTGGAAGCATTGTTTTTTTGGAGCCTCTCTTTCAAACGCATCCAAAAAGACATTGACCTCATTCAGTCCATCATAAATAGGCAGATTTCTTTGCTTTGACGATACGCAATGTAGTGACCTAGTCATCATATTGAAATTTAGCATGGTTACTTCATGTAACCGATTCTTCCAGCATTCTAAATCCTCGTCGAAGTCTAAATGGCGGGAACTCTCACGCTACCATGTGATCTGTCCATCCATGGTGGGATTCACCCAGTCTTGGTCTCGTGCTATTATCTTATAGATACATTCCAAATCATCATCACTATCATAATTGAGAACCAGCTCCGTATAGCGCGATCCTTTAGCATGGTCCAGGGGTATTATTACACGTAGTTATTTCTTCTCAAAGATCATTTTTCACTTCTTCAGATTGATTACCCTATTCATGTCAGTGGCCCACTCAATTCCCAGGTGTGCGGGGTAGGGATTGCTATCATCAACAATCTCTATTACTTCAAAATCTGCCAGCGTGCTCACTTCTTCACATCCACAGTTACTCCTTGGAATCACCCCATGGGTATGATTTTCTGTTGGTTAGCCATTCTCAACTGAATCAGAGACCATTGCAACATAGGTCTCCCCATTCACTCCCACGTCTATTTCGGTAAAACATTCGCATCTGATCCCAAATATAGAATGACTTGATCTATTTCGTTCTTCGACTTTCACAATGAGTCTCATTTCTCATCTTGTTCTTGCCTTATGTTTTCCAATATTGCGAACTACATGCAGTTCACCTAGCACGGTCCCAACACATCTATTGATAAGTTCCTGTAACCCTCTCACAACCTTACTGTTGCACAGTAACTTCATACATGTTTCGAGGAAAGTTGTGAGCATGGATGGGTCCATCTACGATTCAGGCTTATCTTTGCTTCCTGAAGTGGAGGCCTCAGCGAAGCTCTTCTTAGCTTCCATGAAGGTCTCCCGAGCGTGTTCCAAATCAAACTCAACTTCTTTGGCTGGGGATTTTCGAACCCAAGTACTATCTTCTAGCTATTTTCCTTTGTCATCTTCCATCGCGATTCCACTTTGGAGCACTATGTTTATGTTTAGATCTTCCTCGCATGACTTAGACCTCATCATCTGCAGGTTTTGAGTCGAGGGAGGTGGTAGTGATCCTTTTTCACATATCCTAGCTATTAGTGTAGGACAATCTTCCATCTCATGATCAAACAACATGCAATACTTGCACGACGGGCGCATTGGATTAGTGCAATCACAGGCATAATGTATTGGCCCTCCACAATTATAGCAAATCAACTATCTACAACCTCTACTAGGTCCTCCTCTGCCTCGGACGCATCTGCACCCCTAAAGCCCTATCCATGCCATTCCCGCATTCTGGTCAAGGTGCCATGTTTCGACCTAAACTCTGTAGGCGGGCATTCTATCCATCATCAATTCATAGCTTCTACAAGTATGCTCTTCATGTCCACCGACCTACAAAAGTTACAGAACAATTGTTGTGGAGTTTGCATATACTTCTGTAACAAGTGGCAGTTATCTCTGGCTTGCTTTCTTGCTATTTTACATATAGTGCACCACAATGTAGGCACCGTGCTAGGTCCTTCTTGATCTTCTGGCCTTAAAGGCATTGGTCCTCCTCCTACAAGGTAATTTTTAAAAACCAGGCAATGGTCTTTGTCATGACCCTGACTCTTGCATTTCACACACCATACTTCTTCGTGTACCTCTGGCCAAATATTCCTATTGTGTTTCAAACGTTGCATCTCAAGGCACAGATTCTTCTGCTGTGCATGGATTTGTTGAACTCCTAGGTTAGGATATTGCATCAGGGTCTCATGTAGCCTCATAGCAATCTCTAAGGCCTCTGCTTGGGTTGTTATCTTCTGTTGCGATAGCGCACTCCTTAAATGTGGTAGTAGTGAAGCTACAAACCACTCACGATGCCGTCCATCTGTCAAAGTCATATTGGCTTTGCGGATCATACATTTCAGCCTCTGATCTAGTTCCCAAGGAGTCTCGTATGGTAGCATCATGATCTCTTTGAATCCCACAATCGACTGCGCTTCAGATTTAGGCCCGCTAAATTCCCTATTTAGCGTTGTTTGGATATCTGCGACTCTCACATTCAGGTTATCGTTGTAGTACTTAATATAATAGTTCAGCACGTGACCTTACAGAACGCTAACCAATGTCGATTTCTTTATATGGTCATCTGTAACACCTTGCGCTTCCCATACAACCCTTACAATGAACTAGAATTGGTCTAGATCCTCATTTACAAAACCTTTGAGCACAGGAAAATTCACTATGTTTTCCATACTTAATCACGGTGGTGGTGGAGTTGGTATGGGTGAAGATGGAGGTGATGGCGGTGAAGTCGGTGGTGGTGTGGGAAAAGGTGGGATTTGCGGAATTCTTTGTCTTATCAGATGAATAACACTTTGTGGAGAGACCTTCATGAACTCTTCCTCGCCCCCTTGTGGAGGTGAAATCAAGGGGCTATGCTCTAGACCCTTATTTCCTTCATTTATGTAAACCTTTTCACTTCATGTAGCCTCAAACATCAAGGTAACTGCATAACCTGCTTTTCGCACAACAACATTTTAATCCAAGTATTCAAATATTTTACGTACTTACCTCGCGGTCCTTCGAAAAAGCATCGCTATGCTTCTCTATAGTTGTTTGAGGTGTCGATCGTGAACTCAGTAACAAATCCTTCTATAATGCGATCGAGCCAATGATCGATGGCGCATGGGATCTTATCCTCCGATGCTTCCAACCTTCACACTAGCTCCGAGGTCCACATAATAGGACCGTCAAGCTTCCACCTTCCTTGGATATCTAATAGCTTCTTGATCCACTCGTATAGCTTAGTGGGGAAGGACATGAAAAGATTTCATGGATCTCCATATATAGGTAGCTGTCTAGCCACTGTTCTTTTGACAGTCGTGGGTTTCTATTCTCCTGCGCCACGAACTTGTGAATTCTTCTGTCCCACCAGCCTTCGATTTCTTTCTTAGTTGGATTCCAGTGATACGACATCACACATCTCTATGTAGATTCTGGTCCCAGAAATAGAACCATTTGTTGGCTTATGGGGGCCTGACCCAGGTTCAGAGTTAGTTAGTCAAACAAATCCCTACACTATTGGCCCTCTCGGCATCAGCCCACGGAGCGCGGACTGAAGTCTCACCCGAAGCAGTATGGGGGGATGCTAGAACCAAGTTTCCACACCCTTGAGATGGATGTGATGTCAGTTTATTCCAACTCTATCTACCTTCGCGCAGGTTTCTTCGCGCTCTGTTCCACCCTTCAATACCTTTGCAAAGTGTTACAATTAGCTTCCATGTAGCCCTAACCAGGGGTTGAGATGCTTTTGTGCAGCTAGGGAAGTGAAGTGTGATATTTCCCAAACTATGCTAAGTATCTTACTTATCTTATTAGCAGACCTTCATTAGTTTCGTGTAAATAATTGTTCTTAGTTGTGTTCACTTAACTGATATAGTTATACACATTCAGGCATCATATAAGCATTAGAAGTGAAATTCATACCCAATATAACAGATGCATAAACAAGATATAACTACACAAAATGATAGAAAACTTCTCTTTATTAATGATTCTCGATTGTTACAGACTCAAATCGCTCAGCACACTTAGCTGCAGGGGTCTACGCACTCAGCTGCGGACTACTAGGCCTCTGTGCACTTAGCTGCAGAGCCTCTACCTATGCTACGACCCAAAATTAGACTTACACTTTAGAGCTATCTCACATACATCTTCATTTCTTAGACATTGTGTTTCTTATTGATTTTTTTCTATCTACTTAGAGCTTAGCTCTATTTATACAATTCCATGGTCCGCGGACCATGGGTAGATCATCTATAGCCAACATTACATTACCAAAATAAGGCTGGACAACTCTATGACTCTTTAACAACTACAGGCTCTGCGCCCACAAAATGCAGAGTTTTTACATTGGAATTACAACATTGGACCAAAATATGGGCTCTAAGCCCCAAAAATACCCTTGGGGTATCCCGTGCCCAACAATCATGAACATTAAAAGGAAGCAGGAGGAAGCAGAGAGAGCCTTCGCCATCTTTTGTCCTAGATGCACCAGGGGGCATCTTAGGAATAAATTTCCACTGAACTGTATTGAAATTTGTTTGGTTTGTGAAGAAAACCACTCCAAAAACAAGTGCCCTTCCTTACCCGGACTCAAAGATGTATATCAAGGAGCTAAAGGGGTCACTGAGCAGCTTTGCTACATTAACTAGAGGAGACCTCCTGGACCTAGACCATACCTGCAGGGCATGTAAGGGTCATCCCATGCATATTACAACCCCAACCAAACCACAACTATACATTTTTGGGGACCCCCTGCTCATCCTTCCTAGTCTACACCCCCTCCTTGGTCCTATGCATCTCAGCATCATTCCCAACCAGCCAGCCAGTCATTTCAACCTTATGCTTCACCACAACCTTAGTGGAATACACCACTCTAGGGGTGGAGGCTCCAATACAACAATGCTCCAGCTCTATTGCCTCCACCACCTGCCCAACCACAGCTCCTACACTCTGCTCAACCCAAGCAACCCTAGATGCCTACCCAGCCAAATACGAACCCGAACAATAGGCAGGCTCAACAAGTATATAGTGGAGAGACATCATATCCATCTTATGTTGTGGAAATACAGGAGATTAACCTGAGATCTGGGAGAGTTCTCCGGGATAACCAACCTCCCCCTCCACCTAGGGAGTTTGACGAAGAAAGAGAGCAAAACAACCTTAAAGTAAATCCACCCTTTCCTGAGAGATTAGCCCAACCACTCCAGCCTACCCCAAAAGAGACTGAACTTCTGGGAGAATTAAAAAATCCGTGTGTAAAGATCCCCCTTCTCTAGGCAATAAAATATGTTCCCATTTAGACTAAGTTGATTAAGGAGAAATGCTTCAAGCATCCAGGGAGGAGAAAAAGGGATGATATCCAACTTAATGTTGGGGCAGGTAATATGTCCAAAATATTTGGATCCTGGAAGCCCTATAGTAGATGTGCACATCAATGGCACCATTATCCCACACACTCTAATCGATCTTGGGGCTGCCATTAATGTGATGACCAAGGACACCATGCTCAAGTTCAACCTCCAAGGGTCATTGAGGAAGACCACAACAATTCTGCAACTTGCAGACCGTTCCACAATAACCCCTGAGGGAATTGTGGATGATGTGATGGTCTCCATTGACTCCTGGGAGTACCCTGCAGATTTCCTAGTTCTCCAGCCTAAGGCTAAGCTTACTGGTTATCCTCTCATCCTTGGGAGGCCATGGTTGGCCACAACCGATGCTTACATTAGCTGAAAAGTGTGGAATATGAACATCAAGAATGGACATATGTCCTAGTAGTTAGTCCTATACCCTCCTATTCAAACTTCTCTAGAGCATGATTTACCTTTATGGTTGGAGGAGGAGGAAGAAGATGAAGTTTATTCTGCCCAACTTTATGGTTTTGAAGCAACCATGGGAGGAGGAAAACAAGATGAGGATGACTTGATTGAACACCTTCTGTAAAGTCCAACTCCCAGTTCATTACCTTTAGAAGAAGTAGTAAAGGAAACCTAGAACAATCATCCAATTGACTTATGCTTAGCCGATTCCAACCCACTACGTGTCAAAACCATAGAATTCGGCCCAGAGAGAACCTTGAAAATCAATCCATCTCCTTCTTCTCTCGAAGAGGAGAAGCTATGCAACATGTTAAAGGAAAATCTAGAAGCCTTCCGTTGGAGTTACAAGGAAATGAAGGGAGTACACCCCTCAGTGTGTAATCACCACATATACATCAAAGAAGGTTGCAAGCCAGTCCGACAACAACAAAGGAGGATGAATCCAGCTCTTAAAGATATAGTCAAAGAAGAACTGCAAAAACTGCTAGATGTAGGATTCATTTACCCTATCTCCGACAGTGAGTGGGTCTCCCCTTTGGTGTTAGTTCCCAAGAAAAATGGTAAGTGGAGGATTTGTGACGATTATAGGGAGTTGAAGAAATCCACAAAGAAGGATCATTTTCCTCTACCCTTCATTGAGCAAGTGCTAGATGGCCTGGCAGGGAAAAGGTTTTTCTCTTTCTTAAATGGATTCAGTGGGTACAACCAAATCCAGATCTTCCTATAAGACTAGGATAAGACCACATTCACCTATCCTTGGGGTTCTTTTGCCTACATGGTCCTTCCTTTTGGCCTATGCAATTCTCCTGCCACTTTCCAGAGAGCAGTCTTGAGTATTTTCACTGAATTAGTCTATGATGTGGTGGAGATTTATATGGATGATTTTACACCGTATGGCTGTGAGTTTTAAGAATCCCTGTCTAACCTAGGCAAAGTACTACATAAGTGTATTGAAATGAACCTATCTCTCTGTCCTAAAAAATGTGAATTCTTAATGATTGTAGGGACCATGCTAGGTCATTCAATATCTCAACAAGGAATGCAGGTGGACTCAAACAAAATAGCCATCATCCAAAGGGTCCCACCTCCTCAAAATCAGAGAGATGTCAAAAGTT
The DNA here is from genome assembly GCA_000404065.3 of Pinus taeda. Taxonomy (NCBI): domain Eukaryota; kingdom Viridiplantae; phylum Streptophyta; class Pinopsida; order Pinales; family Pinaceae; genus Pinus; species Pinus taeda. The sequence goes on from APFE031186438.1 coordinate 152,635, forward strand.
TCCTAGGGTTATTTGATACTACCGAAGGTTCATAAAGGACTTCAACAACTTAGTCTATCCTTTATTTGGTTTGTTGGCCAACGATTTTGAGTTTATATGGTCAAAAAGCTGTCAAGAGGCCTTGGACATCCTAAAGGATAAGTTAACCACTACACCAATTCTCCAAGGCCCAAACTAGGCCCTCCCCTTTCATATTCATGCCGATGCCTCACATAAAGCCATAGGAGCAGCCCTAGGTTAGGTACATGAAAAACTTTCTTATACTATTTATTTTATCAGTAAGAACTTATCAAAGGCTGAACTAAATTATACAGTGACCGAAAAGGAACTCCTAGCTATGGTGCATTCATTAAACAAATTCAGGCATTACATTACAGGCTATCAAACATTTGTGCATAGTGACTATGCTGCAATCAAATATTTAATGGACAAATCAGATGTGAATGCTCAAATTATAAAATAGTTACTTTTATTACAACAGTTTGATCTAACCATTCTTGATAAGCCTAGTAAAGAAAATGTTGTTGCAAACTTTTTATCTAGGGGAAATTTTCTTGCAGGTGAAGAAGGAGTGGTGGATGACCAGTTACTGGACGAGCACTTATTTGCTATTTCATTTCTCTCTCCATGGTTTGATGATATAACAAACTATTTGGTATCAGCTCAGTTCCCACCAAACTTGTCCTCCAAAGAAAAGAGCAATATAGTCAGGAAAAGTGTCACCTTCACTTAGATTGGGGGCAATATTTTCAAACTTGGCCCTGTTATACGGGAATAGTGTCCACTCGAATGTTTCTATTCCCACTAAGATGGGTGGCTATCTTAGAAACAAACAATCAAAGTCTACTATTGTTTCCTTTTATGAAAAGAGATGAGAGGAGAACCAAGAGGGCCAACCTGAGTCTTGCACTTGATTTCCTCTCCTTCTTGATAGAGTTTCGCCGCTTCTTCTTTGTCTGCCCAGCTTCAAAAGGACCTGTAGAATCACAGCAACATACTACTATGCAAG
>APFE031186442.1:6048-24608 GCA_000404065.3 Pinus taeda
CAATTATATCTATCCATAATACATATTTTTGTTTAGAATTTCAATTTCTCTTTTTTAATAATCTATTTTTTTTTTTAATAATCTATTTGAAGATTCAATTAACTTGTTTACTTGTGAAAAATAAACAATAGATTGTCCAACGATTATGTTATATTTCTAATAAATTTGACCATTGTTGGTTTTCTCTTGTATGAAGTTTAATTTCTATTCTTACTCACCTATTACTTTTCTTATTTCTCCTATATGAATAATAATAATAATAATAGAAATTATAATAGTGTTTGTAAGTCCAAGCATTTTTCTAAAAGAATTGAAATTTTGTCTTCTAAGCACTTTAATGACGATGTTTGTGATTTTCTCACTTGCAGAGCAATGTATCAAATTAATGGCCTTGGACTCTACATTATGTTGAATCACATACTATTTTGTGTTGATGTGATTTGTTCAATCATGGAATCTAGGAATCATGGTCAAATTGATTACATAGGTGTCATCAATCAAACATGGAGGAGAATTCACCTATTTCTCCTACAAATCATCAAGTATCCAAACAATATCCTCTATTTCCTGTACAGTAGCCACATTTTCTAACTCTATAGTGAAATTTACTAAAATTTACTATTTGTGTGATTTGCAAGAGATAACTATTGATTCAAGACTCATGAGGTGTCCTAAAGTAAACACTTGATTCTCCTTATCCCCATCAAATCTTCATATGCATATTCAACTAGTTTGAAGTCATCCACCTTAGAGTAATTTAACCCAAAATCTCCAGTTCCCTTCAAGTACCTTGAAAATCTCTTTGCATCATGCCAATGTCCTTCTAAAGGTTTTTGCATGAACCTATAAGGATCCCAAAATATGTAGCCTATTAGTGGTAAGGTAGATGAGACTCTCCACAAGCTATCTATAACTTCATCCTTGAATTTATTCCCTCATTTTGATGATAGTTTCATTTTTTCCTCCATTGGAGTAAAGAGAGTATTACAATCAACCATTCCAAAGTTACTCAAAAACTCTCCAAAGTACTTATTTTGGGAGATCAACATATGCCTCTGGTAATAAGTTATATTAATACCTAAGTAGTGGTGAATATGTCTCAAGTTTTTCATCTCAAAACTCTTGTTCAATTATTTCTTTTTGTATGAAATGTATTCTTCTTTTTTCCTTGTTTTCTTGAAATATCATCTACATACACCACAAAATATACAATATTTTTTCCAACTTTCTTGACAAACAAAGGTTCATCATCAAGATTAAAGTGTTTGAAATTTATCTTCATGATCTGATAGCTGGAGAACATAAAACTTGCAATAAAATTCCTTTTAATTGATTGTAAGGGCTTGTAAACTTAAGTTACAAATTGCCACGCAAGCATGTAAATTAACACATAACAATGTAACTTAAAAAACCATAATAATTTAGTCAAACAATGAGAAAAGAGAAAACATGAAACATCAAGATAAAGATGATAATGGAGTTCACCCCCTCCACTAGGCTATGTCTTTGGGTCCAACTTCTAATGGTTGAATTGCTTTCAAGAAGATCATCTTCACCTTTGGATGATGTGAAATGCTACAATTGCTAGAAGCTCAAAAATATTGTAGAAAATTGTAGATCCATGTAGCAAGAGAACCAGTGGTATAGAAGATCTCATCAAGCAAATAAGCAAGGATGATATCCCACTTCATAGAGTTCATCCAAAATCAGGTATAATGGTCACTTTTATGGTTATTGATACTCATGCAATGATTTTGGTCGCCAAGCTATTGAATGAAGGTTGCATGCAATGAGGAGTAAAAGGAGTAGCAAGAGATTTTAATATTGTCCTCTATTTCTTGGTCATACCATATGCTACATATGTGATAATTGGTCATATGGCCAAGAATTGCAAGACTCCAATACACTTGAGTCCACCTAATCAAGGAATGAAGAATACGAAAAATAGGCCAACTATAAGGATAATAATAGATTTGAATGCAATATAGCACCCACTCAAAGTTTGGAGGAAGAAGGAGAAACAAGAATTGGAAAAAAGAAGTCGAGGCTTGCATGGCCCCAAGAGCAGCTATGGTGCATCTTGTTTTGCATGTAGAATCACTGATGGTGTTTCCATACCTTGTGATGTGTGCATGAATAGATTTATCTATTGAGGAGTTTTTTTTATGCATACCGTTAGGATGTGATGCTAATGATGTTTATGATTTCATGATGATGGATTTTCCTTTTGCTACTAAAGTTTTGTTTTCCAAAGTTGTTGTGATCATATTATGATAGAGGATTCGTGATGTGAGCTTGAGCACAAATCTCTCAAGAAGGGAAGTTTGAGAAAATGTGATGGCACATGTTCAAGGGGGGCAGTTTATATGCTTCCAATATTTCAATGGTTTTGATGGCATCATGGTTTCTTACAGGAGCTTGAAACTTAGTTGTGCATGGATTATATGTTTCCTATATGAGTTGGCATGTAGTTAGTTCGTATTATGCATTTTGTGTTAATGATTCTATGAATGTATTGATGCCATAGATATTTGTACGATGATGGTGTATGGTTATAGTTGCTTTCATTCATGCATTAGAGATTTGTAGCTTATATGTAGAAAAACTAGAAGTTGATCATGATGGATATATTTATGAGTATAGTTGTTATGTGATATTTTTGTTGTATTTACATCATTATGCTTGTTGTTGTTGCCAGTATAGTTTATATTGTAGAAATTTTTTGCTTCACATGATGATTATTATTGCTGCTATAAATTTCTATTGATGGCTGATATATGTTGTCAGTTATTGATGTCGCTAATATAAGGAGTTTCATGATAAAACGAGGTTTCTAATGCTACTAATATATGCCTTGGGTTGGGCCATTATGCACTGTTATAAGTTGTTGCTTGTTGTTAATGTGAGTTTAGTATATGACTAGTGATTTGGAGAGGCTAACACATGTTTTTCATGAGATATATATTATCAATATGTTGTTGTTATGTTGAGTACACATTGTTACTCATACATGTCATGTACTTGCATTGTGTCATTGTATTGTGCATACATTGATGAGAGGATTGTATGACATCCATGAATAAGCTCGTGTAATGTTTTTTTAAGACATGTATGAGGTCTTGGTTTCATTTTACTTGCAATTTATCTCATTTGATAAAGCCTTGTACTATGCTCATGAAATCTTGCATTCTTATTATAAATCTTTTGGTCTTGGTCATAGAGTCATGAGCCAAGATTGGCATATGTTTCATTATGAGTCATGAGAGTCTGTTTATGCATATATGGCCTTATGTTGTCATTGTACAATCATGTATTATCATATTGGTAGCCATGTAATAGGCCTATGAAGCCTTTTACTCTATTGCATATCATTTTGTCATAGTCATTGGTCCATGTGGAGTAGCCTCTTGAATATGGTAAGGAGGCATTGATATATATATATATATATATATATATATATATTCAACCATGGAGATATTTGCATTCAGTGGAGTATGGTTGGTCATACTATTGTGACCCTATCATCATGCATTTGTTTCCACCATGTTTTCCTCAGAGGATATTATAGTTTCTCATTGAGATAGAAGTTATATATCTTGCTTCGAGATAGTCATTATTGTTGTTGATGTATGAGTTTTATGTTGTTGTATAGTACATTTTGGAGAGGATTTATTTGTTGTTGTTGCTTCAGAGTTGGTTGGATATATGTTGGTGTTGCTAAAGAGTTGATCATTGTTTTTGTTGCTAGTTTGTAGGTCCCTATAATACTAGTGTATTCCCCTTATTGATATTGTTAGTGTATCCCCCTATTGTTATTTTTGTACCCATGTACCCCACATGGTGTTATTGTTGTGCCCCATAAAAGCCCACTATTTCTATTGGTGAGCCCTTAAATTATTATTATTATGTAGGATTTGATTATATTATGGCCCCTTAGAGTCGTATATATACCAAGGAGGTCTTATCATCTATATTATCCAAGAATTTTTCATTTATGTAATTTAAGGGAGGTTTCTCCCTTGAAGAGGATGATTTTTAAGTCGTTGATATATCTTTTTGTGAGTTGGTTGCATAACATTTTGAATCAGAGCTTTGGATTCTAGGGTTTCACCTTTTCAAACTAACCATCTATTGTGGGTGAAACCACCCTGGGGATTTGGGTTGAGAACCCAAACAGAGCAAAGGGCAAACCACAACAAGAAATGTTTAGGCAATCAACAAAAATGCTTATTCTACTAAATTGTGTAGGAGTGTCCTTACCCGGATGTCCTTCATTTAGGTAGATCCCACAGGGTGCAAACCCTCAGCTTCTCCCGATGTTCTTGAAACCTGAAAATTATTCAAATGGAACATACACAACAGTAGAAACATAAAGCATGTTCATGATATTAACTTTAAATCATATAAATGAATGACTAATTATACATCAATATAGGATTCATCAATGAATTACAACATAACTTTATCCAAAAACATATTTAACATTAGAAATAGAACATCATTCCCTTTATTGAAGTTAGCTACAAGTAAAGTGGAGAAACACGACCCAAGTCCTTCTCTGGCTCCAAGCGGAACCGTCCTCCAGATCCATCCTTTCCCAGCCTTCAGCAATCTTCCTCCATCACCAATACAAAGATATCTCAAGTAAGATGGAGGATATATATAATAAGGAAACAAGGGTTCCTGAAGCTTTTGGGAGTGCAAGAGGCACAGGGATTCGTTAAACTCAATCAGGGATAATCTCTCTATAATATCAATATCTCATATCTTCTCCCTTAAGGCATTCCCATGGAGGTTTATTTATACTTCTCCAAATTAGTTTTTTCAGTTGGGAAACAGTTGGGCCACAATCAATTAGAGGTGAGTAATAGGTGAATCCTGTGAACTCTGCCTGAAATTAAGGAAATTTAATTTTTTTAAGTGTTTTAACATATGTGCATGGTTGGATATATGCTGACATGTGTATACAGACTTTTATCGGATAAAGTAGTGTACAGGGAACAAAACATTATTTTTTAGATTTTGGACTAATTCTGGAAGGAAGAGTTTCCCTAGGCCATAATCAAAGCATCATATCTACCAAGAGTGGTAAATGGTGCTATAACACCATCTTGGAATTTTCAATATAACATTTTCTCTGCAAGGCTTCAAAAGCTTAAATTAAAATCACGTGGAGAAGAAATATTGATGAAATTTTTATACAAAACTCAGATCTTCATTCACTATATTTTCAAAGATATGATCCAAGGAAGTTAGGGTTTTTGCAGGCTCTAGAATTCCATCTCAAACAAGTAACCTAGGGAAAATTGCCATAACTTTTTCTTCGGGCATCAGATTTGAATTTCATAAAAAATTACTAAAAATGCATGGAATTTAATAGTTTTTTATCATTTTCAAGTCCAAAGGTTGAAAAAATGACACACAAAACTCTGTATGAATTTTCTCTACTAAATTAGTCTATAATTAGGTCACTGTGAGATATTGGGCATAACACTTTCTTGAAGAATCCAATCTCAGTTTGACTTGTGGGATTGGAAAAAGGAATTAAGAGTGATACCATAGGATGGAATTTTAGACCTTGGAGATATTAAATTACAAAGGTACAAGATTTCCAATATCAATCTCCTAAAAAACAAGAAAAAGTTGTGTATTGTTTTTTATTTTTGCAAATCTTTTGTTTGAAAAAATAATTTGAAGTGATTGAAAGGGAATATTGAAGCATAGATATAATTGTTTGATTCCAAAATGCCTCAAAACAATAAAATTAACACACCTAGTAAGAAACCAAAAATCTCTTCCATGGCGCATGAAGAAGAGGAAGAAATACAACATGATATATCAAAATTATGAGACCAAGTGCAACAAATTTCTCTCTCGCAAAAAGTAACAAAAAATAAATTGGAAGCCATGATGAATGTTAAGATAGATGGTATAAAAATATATATTACAGTTTTGAATAATGTTATAGAAGTAGATAGAAGGGTTGAAGGAAGGTTTGACAAAGTTGCTAGAAGAAAGGCTTCCCTGTGGTGACAAGGTAATCCATGAAAATCATGATGAGGACAAAAGGAATATGAATTATGATTTTAGAGAATCCAATGTTGGGTTTAATATCCCCCACATTCAAAAGATCGATATGAGTATGTTTGATGGCAATGATCTAGTAACATGGATACTATAGATGGAGCAATATTTTGATTTCCATGATGTGGAACACATGCAAAAGTTATGCATTGCATATTTATATTTACAACACAATCAATTTGCATGGTATCGATGGCTTTGTTCTCGTAAACCACTTGTCGCTTGGTCAATTTTTATGGAGGAAATGATAGCACATTATGAACATACAAAGAGAAACACCTTAGTGAGCCAATTGATAAATCTCAAATGAAAGGGCTCAATAGCGGAGCACATTGAGGACTTCCAAAAATTGAATATCATGGTAATTGATATTTGGGAGGAGCATAGGATTGATATCTTCATAGGGAATTTAAAGGATAACATCCAACATGAGGTTCGTCTTTAGGAACTAGATGCGTTGGAGAAGGAATTTAGGGTGACAAGAAAAATTGAAAGAAAAATTATGGAAACAAGGAAGTCTACCACTCACAACTATAAATATGGAAATGTCATTGCTCCCAGCCTTCCAGAGAAAGAAGAAATGAATCTTACCATATCTTGTAATGCATTGGTTGGAATTATCGCTCTTCAAACTCTCAAGATAAAAGGATAACCGGATTTTCAAGTGATGGTTTCAAATGGAGGAATTATAAATTTCTCTGGAAAGTGCCATGATATCAAACTAACCATGGGGGAATATGTGTTGAATAGTCCAATGCTTTCCATTCCAATGAGGGGTATTAATGTTGTACTAGGAGTCCAATGGTTACAATCTTTGTGGATGATAAATTTTAATTTTCTATAACTTTTCTTGAAATTTTTTTGGGAAGGAAAGGAAGTTGAATTAAGGGGTATCACAGGGAAACCATGCAAATAATCATCTCTAATGGCATGACAAAGTTTATGAAGAAAGAAAAATGGGGTGTAATTGTTTTCTAGGCAATCCTCCCTGTGAACAGAGACTATCCCTCTAGCCCAATGAGTGGTAAAAGCAACCTACGTGACAATCTATTGGACATTTTCCTAAGTTAAAATTGAAATAAGAGATGAAGAAGAGGGCCTACCTCATTATGATGCTATCACATCTTCCTTTTTGAAGACCTTGAATCACTTGCATCACAGGCTCGGTCTTGCTGCTCAAAACATTTAAACACATACATAAGAGATCAAGACACAACAAGGCATGCAAATACAAATATCATAATCAAAAGTACGTTTCTTAACAGATCAAGGAGAGTTAAGATAAATTATACATAAGAGTACACATTTATAGAAAATGAATCAACAGTTGTATATTAATATAATAAAGGAGGAAGCATACAACTAAGCCTTGATGTCAATAGGCTCTCCTTGAATGAATGCCCAATTCCAAGCTTAAGTTGTCCAAGCACTCCTTCTCTAAGCCAAATGAGTAGCATATAGGCACAATCTTAGCATAAGGGTGCAAATAGACAAAGACCGGCCATTTGGGAATGGGAGAGGATGAATATATAGGCAGGAAAAGGGAGTTAGGATCTCTCCAAAGATAGGAGTAGGCCCTCATCTCAAGGAGGTAGCTCATAGGGATAAGACCAAGAAGCCAAGTTGGGAGAAATTGACTCCATCTACATCGAACAACCTCCAGTGCGCCACTCTGGAAGCTTCTCATCCTCTTTAGGAAAATTACCTTTTTGGGATCAACGTAGGTATACAAGCAAACAAAGTGATTCCATCGCAGTCAAGTATAATGCAACATGTGACCATCATAGTTTTCAGTCTCATAAGAGTGATGATTCCCAAATTAGGTTTTAGAGTTGTTTCCTTTAGAGAAAGTTCAAGGAATTTTCCAATCAATGTCTTAGGGAGGATCTGAGTTGCACATATGAATGAGTACACTGCATGATAGTCATGTTTCAAACACTTTTGGTTATGTCATAGGGAAGTGCTGGAGGTGTAACAAAGAATGTGTAACAGATGCCCCCTAAATCATGAAGGCGAAATGAGGAGTGATGGTTGACATGGTTTACAAGCTTTTGCAAGGATGAGAACAAATACTGTCAGGAGACCTACAAATCAAGAACACATATACATATACATATTTGATATCAAAACATGAATCCACGGTATGGACACAGCCATACAAATAATAAGTACTATATGAAACGATCCATGGCATGGGCACAACCATCTAAATGAGAAGGATCATTTGTAAATCTAATACCCAAGGTATGGATGTAGCCACCCTATATATAAGGATCATCATAAATATAAAGTCCCACAGTATGGTCTAATAAAAACAGAGTTTATTAGCTAAATGGCTCTCCAAGTGAGATACCCGGAGAGTGCCTAAGCACTACACACAATACACATGCTATTGATCAATTAGGAGAACAACCTAGTACATATAGGATTTCTCACAATCAGGGTGGTTTCAACCACTCCTTAGATAGTAGGATATGAGATCTAAGATTAGAGACTCAATCCCATCATCATCACAATAGTAATCTAAGTTTAGCTTTCTCCATTAATTCCAACACTCCCGCTTAATGGAGAAAGGGTAATGAACAATAACATATGCCCACTGGTCTCAGTCTTAGCTAGGCTTACAATGGTAAAAGACAGAGCTTTCATTTTTGTCTTCTTGCAGCAAAGGCCATACTTGTTCATTTGTGGATGAGACTTCATCTTCAATTTCTTTGCCATGAGGTAGTGTTGTATCATCACCTCATTTCTTCCCCTATGAAGGAAAGCTTGAATTATTATTCTTCCCCTTCTCAGAATTATGGGAGGCTGGATAGGAGAATTTTCCTTCTCACTATTTCCGATGTTAACCATCTGAATGCCAGCGATGATGTCTTCACCATTCATTAATGGAAATTTTGTGTTGACTTCATAAAGACATGGTGTTTCAAGCCATGCTTCAAGAAACTTCAATTCTTCTTCAAACTTTGTTGCTTTTTCTTGCCTCCCAATATCTCCACAAAAAGCAATGTTATATTTATAAAGAGGAACACATTTTATTTTATCTTCATGCTCCTTCCGGAGAGCTTTCATTTCTCCATCTCTCCCTACTTCATACCTTTCTGTTCTCATAGTTATGCCTTCATCCTCTTCACCCAGTTCTGTTTTTACAGACATGTTCTACATTTGATCAATATGTGAAGATATGCCTTCCTTTTCACCAAATAGTAATTAATCAATAAGATTTTTTTCAATCATCAAATTGATCCACTCATCATGAGGTATATAAGTCTCATCAAATTTGATTTCTGCACCTAGAAAAATTTCAGGTTCTACAATAATGGATGTTTTTTCATCATCACAAGTTTTAGTTATAGACACACATTCAACACCCATCATTGCATCTTCAGTTTCACAATCAAATATGGGAATATCTTTAGCATCATTGCCCTCATTCAAACAGTATTTCATTTCTAAAACATCCCATAAAAATTTTGCACTAAGAATCTCTCCATATTCATATATTATGTTGAGTATGATGTTATCATCTACTGCAGATGTTATAAGACTTAATGTTGATGCATCTCCACTATCATTAATAACATCTTCAACATAATCCAATAAATTTACCTTCCATAATACTGTTTTCATTTCATTTGCCCATATTTCATAAATCATACCTGAAAAAGACGGAAAATCTGGCATTAACTATTTAATAATCTCACCAAATTCCAAATATTCATCTTGATCAGCAGCCGGTCCATCACCATCAATCTAAAACACATCACTAAATTCAAAAAAACAATATTTTGCATTTCTCATGTGATGCTTTCTCCTTAGTTTTATACGAGACTCTTTCAATCTCCTTTGTTGACCCATTTCTCCTTCTATTTTCTCCCTTGCATCAAGCACACAAGAACACTTTGGCCAGGGATAGTTATGTCAGATCTTTGCTTACAAATCATTAATTTCTCCAATGCATCTCTGGTTTTTGGGAATTCTGTGATCCTTCATCGATCTTACCACAAACTGCAATTTCGATCTACAACATGACACTTATTTCGACGAATACTTTGTTTCCATGACAAGAGTTTGACTTTGTGTAACTAAAATCACATGTTGTTGAGCCTCCTCCAATGGAAATATTGTTATTCTCAAATGGCAAGGGTTTGAAGTGCAAAGCTTAGATGATGGAGGGAATGGTCTAGTAGGAATGGAAAATAGTAAAGATCGCCACAGTAAAGTGCTCACAGCAAAATGACTTCATGATAGAAGGGTGAGGCTCTTTATTCCTACTGCAATTCAATTGTATGATTTGCAAGAAAAAAGAGGCTATGAGCAACCCAGCAAGGCTGTGGGATGGTTAATTAATGCTACAAAACCAGCTATAGATGAGCTCCCCATACTAGACCCATAAATGGATTCTACAGCTTCTGTAGATAACATGACTCATCTAACTTCATCAAATTGTTCCAATGTTGAGCATTGTGTTGGATCGCCAAGAGAGATTGCAACTTCCATTACTTCGTTGGCATTGACAGGGTTTAGAGTTAGAAATGATTATCCAATTGTTCAATTTCAGAGTCCACTTCCAGGATAGAGTCAAGATTCTAGCCCACGCTAACTATAATGTCGATTAGTGGGTGAATCCTCCATGCAGTTTCCTCGAGTCTCTTCAGCACCCAACACGAGGCAAGTCCAACCTCCTTGTGGGTTAACAGCTTCTCCCACATCTCTCTAGCAGGATGTGTCAATCTGTTGATTCTAATGAGTTGATTTGTTTATGGAATCTGTGGATCGCTTCATTCAAATGGATGAGGATCTTACCACAACTCAAGCATGCCACAAACCACACCAGATCTTAGCCCACTATGCATAGCAATCAGACACCTCAGTCATGACCTTCAAAGGAAACCAAGTAGTTGTAGGGACATGCAACCATCACAGAGATCTCATTGTGATCTACCTCCATGTGGAGGTAGCAGCAGTACTCCACATCGGTCTTGCGCAGCCACGACCCTTTGCTAGAGGCCACACCAAGTTCCAGAGACCACCCAAGAAGTTTTACACACAACTCACAACTTCTCGACCTCCTTACCTTCTCCTCGTAGCTTTGCTGCCAATCCGGCCTCCTTTGTTGTTCCCTTCGGCGATCCGGCCCCTTAAATGAGGATCTCAAGTATTAGAGAGCCCTCCTTATTGGTGATTTAGCCTCCATATCTCACCTTCGCATCAACTAGCATGAAGTAGCAAACAACCTTTCTCTATAGTTGTTACCCTCAGCTGCTCTGCATGCACTCCAGACACATCATCCATGACTACTCTCCACTTCCTTGCTGACTTCATTGGCAGCCTCCTCAACCAGCATCCTCTCCAAATAATTGCATAGGAACGTCTCTTTATGCAGCTATAGGTGCATTCTTTGATCCAACCTCTCGTTGATCCGATCCTCTGTTAACAGGATTGTGATCATTCTCTTCCTTGTTTCACAAAGAAGTCAAACCCATAGCAGGTAACTTATCTCTCTATTGAGGATCTCTTTGGAGGTTCCTTAATTGATTTAACAAGGCAAACCCCTGATTCCTCAATTCAATGAATTTTCCCACATGGATTTGCTCCTCTTGTTATGCATCTAGCGTAGTCTTCCTCTTCTGTAATGCGAGATTACTTCTTCTCAGCAGCCCACAGCATCACGCTCCACCAAATCAGCTGCACAAATTTTCACAGCTTTAGCCACCAAGCATACCCCGTAGTCATGTGCAGCTTCCACCACGGATCAATTTGATGCTTTTATACACCACGGGAGCATGAATATCCTCACAGGAAAACGAAACATATCCATGAAGATCTATTGACCACTTGCGCCGATTTTTGAACAGGGCGAAGAGAGGATTCTAACAAGGTGGTCATCACACTTTTCCACACAAGACTCACGACGATTTCTCTACGCTCACTCCCCTCACTCAGCCTACATGATTAACAACCTAAAGCTCTGATACAATGATAAAAATAGAGTTTATTAGCGAAATGGCTCTACAAGTGAAATACCTGGAGAGTGCCTAAGCACTAAACGCAATACACACACTATTGATCAATCAGGAGAACATCCTAGTACATATAGGCTTTCTCACAATCAGGGTGGTTTCAACCACTCCCTAGATAGTAGGATCTGAGATCTAAGATTAGAGTCTCAACCCTATCATCATCACAACAGTAATCTAAGTTTAGCTTTCTCCATTAATTCCAACATGGTCACAACCATCCGTATAGCAGAAACATGTGTACAATCATGAATAACACATAACTCCACGCAACGTGTGTCATATCAGACAAGACAAAGGTTCTTGCACTCCATCCCAACCTGATCAAAGTATGATTTCTAACATGTGAATGAATGTGTTGAAGTTGAACATACTAGAAAACCGCTTGATTACCGACCAATGATGTGGATCGTTAACATGCACGAGAGAAACCGCGAATAATGAAAATGGCTCTCAAGGTGCTACAGTACAATCCATGAATGTGAAAAATGAAGCTAAAGTCAAACACTTGTGGAATCATCTGATCGAAGGCCAATGGTGAAGACCTATCATCAGATGCGAAGAACTTGTCATGAAGGCATGAAAGCTCTAAGGTACTGAAAGGGAGTCTCTAAGTCATCTTCTTGGATAATGAGTTGAAGTCCATAGTAAGTAACCTGTCAAAGGAGGGCCATGATGAGTCCCCCATCATCGACACGAAATGAGGAATAAAGTGAAATAAATGACTATGATCAAGATTGTAGCAAAGGGTCAGACAATGTATAGGTAATAAACTACGGATATGACTTCTCTTGAACATTGGCGACACAACTCCGGAGTGTGGCAACATTTAGCTCAACATAGGACCATGGTTCATAATGATTAAGTGGAATAGTCAGATGAGAGGAAAAATGGATTAGCCAAATCCGGAAGGACAAGTGACTGAGTGAGGATATCCCAAACCTGACACGAGACACAGATGAGTGTCATGTTCAAGAGGAAAATGTTGCTTATACAAGAGATGTTTCACTTCACTTTTTGCCACTATTTCTAGTGAGTACCTCTTTATTTTTACACAATCTTGAAGAGGATACCATATGATCGTTTTATAAGTTCACCCTTCGGATGAATACATCCTAGTAAGTTTTACGAGTCTTAGGAAGGAGAAACTCAGGCTCATCATGGTGACAAGTATTTCGTCATTTAATTTTTACGATTCCGATAGAAGAATAACTTGGTCTCTTTTTCATATTTAGAGAGTTTCAAAAAGAGATGAAAAATAAAACTCCATTAGGTCCCTTTTTGTAATTTGTCTCTCGAACCCAAAAAGGTAGAAGAGAATATTCAAGAGAACCTCTTGACCATCTTGACCAAGGTGTACCTTTTTTGTAAATAGTCAATCTCAACCCGAAAAGGGGTAAACATATGCTTAGATGATGTCAATTCATTAAATTTAATGAGTTCAAAAAGACACGTACTCAATGACCTTTTCATATTTCGAGAGTCAGAAAAGAGCTTAAAAATGACTCTTCCTAGAGGAACGAGTGGTATAAGAGGATAGTAATTGGTTCTAGTCATGATGGAACTACTCAAAACATGTAATGGTCAAGAGGCTGGCTAATGAGACCACTCATCGTATATGTTCCTTAGGCAAGGGTAAAACAACCAAGTGAAAGCATATGATTGGCCAAAGAGATGGTGACAATGGAATGAAAAAACCAAGGCTCGTCTGGAAAAACAAGCTGATAAAAATGACAATCACGAGATGTAAAGTGGGAATGGTTTCATTTTTACACAATCTTGAAACATGGGAAACTATGCTTAAGTATACTTGATGATGGTTTCATTTTTCACAAGCTTGAAACATGAGAAAAGCTATGCTTGGATTTGGTTTCATTTTTACACAAGCTTGAAACAGAGATAAACTATGCTTGAGATGAGTTTCCATGCCCCCAACATAAAGACTTATATCGAGGAACATGCCCCACAAGCTTCATTTCATTCACCTAAGTATACTATTGGTTACTAACAGGTGGATGAAATGAATTTTCACTTATGAGGTCAAGTGAACGACTCTACTGGAATTTAACAAGATCTAATCAAAGACTCGAATTGGAAGGGGATTTTTTTCATTTTTTAACAAGCTTGACATAGGAAAAGAACCATACTCATGGCACCTTGTTTCATTTTTAATGAGCTTGAAACAAGTGAAAGAACGTTTCTCATGGAGACCTATTTCATTTTTTAATGAGGTTGACATAGTAAAAGAACCATCCTCATATCCCTTATTTCATTTTTTAAGGAGCTTAACACAAGGCAAGGAACTCTACTCCATACCTTCATCACAACCCAAAATAGGCCATCTCTCCCAAGAGGTTCTCATTAGATGGGGGAAAAAAACTCTAGAGCGGATACATGTCCAGGGATCCAAATGAAAAATCAGGCCCTAATGCCCCCAATACATGGTGTACTACATCACCTACTAGATCATCAGTAGATGTGAGCATGGAACAGGTGTCCATGTAATTAACCTGTGGTGGGGGTGATACCACTTGCAAATGAGAACCATGTAGGGATGATAGTTGAGTGGGAGTAGATTCAAGACAAATGAATGTAAGCTGATCAATGATCACAACACTTCCTTCATGCGGGAAACACATCACTTGAAAGAGAGAAGAGAAAATAGCTCCCATGACGTAAACATAGTCACAACCAAGGAGTATATTAAAATATAACAGGCCTTGGACAAACATCATGTCTATATAGACAATATTTCCTCCCAAATTAATAGGTAACTTAGGAAGGATCCCTAACAGTTGACTGGTTCCTCTGTTAAAAGCTAACAGATTTTGGGTGACGGGGAAAAGTTGAGGAGAACTTAAAGCTTGCCGAGCAGTTGAGGAAAAGATGCTAAAATATGTTCCCTCGTCTATGACTATGCTAGAAATGGCCATATGGTAAGCCTGTACTATAATATGGAAAGGAACATAAGATAGAAGATGACATCCTTCCAGCTGATTCCAATCAAAAGAAGTGACCAAACTACTTAGAAGGGGTGTCATAGGAACAAGAGAGTTGTCTTCTTTCTCTATAAGCATAAGAGAACTTCTATCATGCACCTAGAGAATGGGAGGATTTCCCTCCAGTTCATTTGAAACTGAAGAAACCAGAAGAACCTGAGTAGTATGGGGTTCACTCTCTACCTAAAAGGTACGGTTAACTGATGGTAGATTCAATTCTATAGGTTTCTCAACCAATGGTTGGTTGAGAACATAGTTATGAGACTCACTTTAAGAGAGAGAGTGGTTGACTAAAGATGACTTTTGATCAATCACTAGATCAACTAGTGAAGGATCAAGGGAAGGATTTCTATAACCAACCGAAAGACGAAGTTGTGAAGCTATAAGGTTTTCCAACTCTTTTGAAGCCTCATCCATAAGAGGGAAAAAGTGAATGGGATGATTACCTTCACACAAATTACAGGGAAATTTGACTTTTTCCTTTTCCCCATGAGCTTACTAGTTGAAGGTTTAACATGAACATGATCACTGCAAGCTAATGAAAAAGTTTGATGTGAACCTGTGGACCACACTTCTAAGACCTTGGGAATACTAAGACAATTTCGAAGAAGGTGTTCCTCGACATAACATGCAAGGGAATTTCACTTTATGAGGCTAGTTGGAAGATTTTTCTTCATTAGTTGCATTGGTAACAATATTTGTTTGGTTTCCCCCTTTCTTAATTGGTTTCTTCTTCTTCGTCGTCTTCTTATTCTTCTTAGCTTCTTGGTTACTAGAATCTAGAATTTCACCAGGTGAAGAGGAAGAATGGGGTGAAGAAATAGGCAAAGAGGGCAAGGGGTCAATTGTAGGATCAACATGAGGTTGATGTCATTTAGGTGGAGGAGAACTTGGTTGAAAAGAAGTTTGGACACTCAAAATCACTAAGGTAGAAAATAACCAAACTGGAAGACCAATGGCCAATCTAGGAAAGGATAATGTTTCCATATACGGACCACTAGTATTTCCAAAAGAAGGAAAATAACTAAGATTCCCATTTGAGGGGTTTCCTTGACTGGTAGACTCAAGAAATGTTGCCATCAGTATCAACCTAAGATCTACTAAGGAGCATTTCCACAAGAAGGATGTTGTTCCATGGTTAATTAATTGATTTTAGAAATTAACAAAGAAAATAAAAAATGGGTAATCTAGGAAAGAGGGTTTACCAAGTATCCATGAATTGCAATATACACCCCAGCTAAAACCAAGGACTTAACGTACAACTACCAATCTCCCTGAATGTTGTGTTCAATGTATCACGTTTACAAGGTGACTGACTCGGTTACATGTGGCTAAAGGATAGAAACCTAATGGGGTCTCCCAATATATACACAACAGTATGGGGAGCACAAGTTTGTGTTAGCATTGTCTAATGCAAAACTATTCAATGAGAGCATCCCTATATACTTATCATACTGAAGTGCATTGTCTAATGCAAAACTATTCAATGAGAGCATCCCTATATACTTATCATACTGAAGTGCCTCTGATATACTCAATAGTACTGGAGAACATTCTATATACTTCCATATTGGGATAGGATTTCACCCCCGGGGTATACTGCAGGCAGTTAACGACAGTTGCTATGTTTAAATACGTTGGAACACATCTCTAGCCTAGACCTCGAGATATTTGTGTTAATTTCCAAATTCTCCTTAGGTTAATTGAGGTAAGTTTTAATGTTTATCTTCATATATGTTTCAGTTTTGGGCGCAAAATGATGTCACCTGAATCCCTAAGATGAAACTATATGAGAAAAGGAAAACTTCCCATTTCAATGAAATCTAGAATAATCAAGGGAAGAAATTTCAATCAATAATGCATTAAACAAAATGTATCATGCAAAATGCCTTCCACTAACTTTCACTTTCATCTTCCAAATGCAATGCCAAAAGTAAAAATGATTTTCACTTTTCACTATCCTAAATGAAACTCTTTCGAAACCAAAAAATGTGATTTATTTTCAATGATGAATCTCAAAAAATCACTTTTCAATGCAACTGATCTAATGCATTTTCACGAAAAGTAAATTTCGAAATTCAAGCTAAAACAAATGCAAAATGATGTTTTCAATGATTTCCACAGAAAACAACACTCAATCAATCAGCAAGACAAACATCTCAATGACACCAACAAGCAGCAAGTGATTAACAATTGACTAGAAACCCTAGAACTCAATCAGATTTCATTTCAAAGCCAATGAGACAAATCTTGCAAATTAATCAAGACAATCAATCAAAAACACTGACAAATCCAAGCATACATGATGGGAAAGGACCTTAGGGGCCAAAACACATTGGATTCTAAGGAAAAAACCTTAAAAATTCTCACATTCAAGGATCATCGCTACTTTATATACCCAAACCCATGATTTTTGGGTTATCATCGCTACTTTACATAACCAAACCTATGATGGTCGAGGTCATTAGCACTACTTTGTATATAAAAATTAGTGATGATTTCAGCGCGACTACATAGTGAATAATTTTTTTTCCATCGCGACTATACAAGTAAAAAATCACGATGCCATCATGACTGTTAGAGCTAAACATGCGATGGGTGAGGAATATTGGGAAAAAGGATTCCAAGAAATAATCTAGACTTGGAAGTCTAAGGTAGTAATTAGTGATGGTATAAAACCAGACTAATGCAGACAAGCCAAAAAATTGATGGTTGGTATAACTAGCCAAAGACCTAATTGAAGGAATTGATGGAAAGGGTTACAACTTCCATTTTCTAGGAAATCCTCTCTACAGACAGAGACGATCCCTCTAGCCTAATGAGTTGGACTAGCAACTTACATGAAAATCTAGTGGACACTTTCCTAAGTTACAATTGAAATAAGAGACGAAGAAGATGGTCTACCTCATTCTAATGCTATCACGTCTTCCTTTGTTGAATACCTTGAATCACTTGCGTCATGGGCTCAGTCTTGCTACTCACAGCATTTAAACACCTGCACAAGAGATCAAGACACAACAAGGCATGAAAATACAAATAGCATAATCAAAAGTAACCTACTTAACAGATCAAGGAGAGTTAAGATAAATGATACATAAGCATACACATCTATGGAAAATGAACCAGTAGTTCTATATTAATAGAATAAAGGAGGAAGCATACAACCAAGCCTTGATCTCAACAGGTTTTCCTTGAATGAATTTCCAAGTCCAAGCTTAAGCTCTCAAAGCACTCCTTCTCCAAGCCAAATGAGTAGCATATAGGCACAATCTTAGCATAAGGGTGCAAATAGACAAAGACCAACCATTTTGGAATGGGAGAGGATGAATATATAGGTAGGAAAAGGGAGTTAGGATCTCTCCAAAGATAGGATTAGGCCCTCATCTCAAGGAGGTATCTCATAGGGATAAGACCAAGAAGCCAAGTTGGGTGAGCTCAACCTCATCTATGCCGAAAA
>APFE031186442.1:34146-47078 GCA_000404065.3 Pinus taeda
GTACCTTGAGGACCATCGTCATTATTGGTGGCACCTCTCGTGTCTGTTAACAGTTTTCATCATTGACTGGTAATCAGACGATGTTCATGCATGTTCAACTTCGACTCCTGTCTTCACATGCCTGAACTTGTACTGTGTTCGGATCGAGTTGGAGCGCAAGACCCCGGATTGTGCATATTGAAATCCGGGCTGCATTTTGTGGATTATTGTAATCCTTACATGACTCATTTATTGGATGTTGCGACCACACCTCATTCCATTTATTGATCCTCATCGAATGGCCGCGTCCATACCTAGGATCCAGTTTTTATATATACTCTGTTACGGATGGCTGTGCCCATACCACATATATCATGTACTTGAGATATCAGTTGTAATTCTTTTCGCAGGTTCTCCGATGGCAGTGTTTTCAGTCACACATGTTCTTGTAAAGCACTTCACCCCTCTCTCTCTTGGGCCTCATACTTTAGGGGGCATTTGCTACACAGTAATTTGTCACCGTTTGTCACCGTCCCTGTTACACCTCTCCTGCATCTTGGAAGACTCATTCTGGGACTTGTGATAAGTGACAAGACTTGAAACCATTTGCATCATTCACCTCTAAACATGAGCTTCATATGCCCTGAAGACATCTCCTGCACCTTGCCCTTAAAAACAACCCTTTTTACATTAGTGCTGGCCCACTGTGTTATGCCCACGCCAATGGGGAAAATCCTATAAAAGGGGCGCGCCATTAGCGCTCTGTTCCAGAGTCGCAATCGTGCCAACCTTTTTGGGCAAAGTTTTGAACTAATCAACCTCCGAAATTTCTATCCAACTTGTTCACCAACTGAATCCATGTTAAGTGAAGATGGTTTGGCTTCGAATCTCCTTGAGTGGGAAGTAGTTTGCCACCATTCCATAGAAGTTTCCAAGTGATGAAGCCAAATCCATTATTGTTGTGATTGATCTTATCTCTTCCTTTTCATCTATAAAAGCTTGTCCCCATGACTTAAGCAAGCTAGTTCTGATTCTAGTGGCAATACTTGTGCTGAAAGGAAGATATCAAGAGATTAGAGTTGCAAGAGCCTTGTTTGTGTCCATACGGCTTTACCTAAGTAAGGAGATCTTGTCACCAAAGAGAGAGAGGCTTGTCCCTCATCCCTTCAAGCTTTGCAAGATTTGTGTAGCTGAGCACCCAGCCAAAGGAGGACTTGACGTCAAGACGTTGGTTGTATCCTCCTTTGTTGATTATTAATAATAGATGACTATCATTATGGTTCCATTCTCATTGTACTTGTAATTGTTGATGTTGAATTATATCCTTCTTGACTGATGTATAATTGCATATATTAGATTTCACGCTTGTGTTTGCGTTGTTCTCTTTGTGTGCAGGTGTCCATTCACGGAGATAGTGGAGGACTGTGACCGGCCAAGACAAAGGAGTGTGGGCGATGTCTCTTCTACGAACAAAAGCGTTGGAACTCAAGTAGGTCTTCATCACCTACCTTTTATTTGCAATTAGGAACTTGCGTGATAGTATTGTTTGATTGTTGCTAGACCCGTTATGGGCTAGTAGGGATCACCTCTATCCATAGAGGGGATTTACCTCTCCAACAATTCGGTGACTCCACTGGGGATCGAACCCAGAATCTCTGGTTAATGCTTCGGCGATCTCTTCATTCGTGGGACCCGATTACGGATCAATATATGGGTGGCCCCACATCGCAAAACGAGGCAAACACGCGACACGACCCAATAAAACCATCAAGCGTGCCTGACCGCGGACTTCTGCATTAACACCAGCGCAATCCCACCCGCAAGGATCACTCCCACTGGCTCCGCCATGCTGCACAAAAAGGGGAGAGGGTGCAACACTAGCACTTCCCGGGATGTCACCCATCCCAGTACTACTCTAGCCCAAGCGCGCGTAACTGCGGAGTTCTGATGGGATTCCATGCATTAATGCTGGTATGATCGCACCCGCAAAGATCTCGCCCCCTCCCCCTCTTCAAGGGAGACCAACGAGCCACACGCAGGGCATGGCGCCCATCCATGGCCCTCCATCCGAAGCCGTTCGCCGTGACGTGGGAGCTCGCCCTCCTCCCCGACTGGACGACGCCTCCCGCCCCGCGGGGAGCCAGTGAACCGGGGGAAGAACGAAGGGGGGGAAGGGAAAGAGAGGAGAGAGAGAGCGCGGGCGAGGAGAAAAAGGCGTAAGTTCCGCAACCACCGAAGGCACTGCGTGGAGCTCGCGCTGCCTTTCCGTGAGCCATCCGTGGTTCTCCCAAAATTCGAATTCCCACAAAAGCATGTATTATTTCAACCTCTTACCAACTCTCCCCCGCGTCACCTTTGCTACGGTGACGCGAACGGTCCTAGATTCATCGCCCACTGTCGCAATGCGCTGCGATCCCGCTCGTGACTTCGGGCTAGGATGATGAATCCGTGCCCTGTTCCCAAGTTTCCCTCGGAGCAGTCCTCTGTTTCCCTCCGTTGTGCTCCCCCTCCCCCTTTAATGCTCCAGCGATCTCTTCATTTGCGGGATCCCATTACAGATCAATATATGGGTGGCCCCACGCCGCAAAACGAGGCAAATGCGTGATGTGACCCAATAAAACCGTCAAGCGCGCCTGACTGTGGACTTCCGCACTAACGCCGGCGCGATCCCACCCAAAAGGATCACTCCCACTGGCTCCGACGCACCGCACAAAAAGGGGGGAGGGTGCAACACTAGGACTTCTCGGGAGGTCGCCCATCCCAGTACTACTCTAGCCCAAGCGCGCCTAACTGCGGAGTTCTGATGGGATCTGGTGCATTAACGCTAGTATGATCACACCCGCAAAGATCTCGTCCCCTCCCCCTCTTCAAGGGAGACCGCCGAGCCACGCGCAGGGCATGGCGCCCATCCATGCCCCCCCATCCAAAGTCGTTCGCCGCGGCGCGGGAGCTCGCCCTCCTACCCGACTGGGCGGCGCCTCCTGCCCCGCGGGGAGCCAGCGAACCAGGGGAAGAACGAAGGGTGGGAAGGGAAAGAGAGGAGAGAGAGAGTGCGCGCGGGGAGAAAAAGGCGTAAGTTCCGCGACCACCAACGGCGCTGCGTGGAGCTCGTGCTGCCTTTCCGTGTACCATTTGCGGTTCTCCCAAAATTCGAATTCCCACAAAAGCATGTATGATTTCAACATATTACATACTCTCCCCCGCATCACCTTTCCTACGGTGACGCGAACGGTCCTAGATTCATCGCCTACTACCGCAATGCACTACGATCTCGCTCAGGACTTCTGGCTAGGATGATGAATCCATGCCCTATTCCCAAGTTTCCCTCGGAGCAGTCCTCTGCTTCCCTCCGTTGTGCTCCCCCTCCCCCCTTAATGTTCTGGCGATCTCTTCATTCGCAGGATCCCATTACGGATCAATATATGGGTGGCCCCACGTCGCAAAACAAGGCAAACGCGCGATGCGACCCAATAAAATCGTCAAGCGCGCCTGACCGTGGACTACCACACTAACGCTGGCGCGATCCCACCCGCAAGGATCACTCCCACTGGCTCCGTCGCGCCGCACAAAAAGGGGGGAGGGTGCAACACTAGGACTTCCAGGGAGGTCACCCATCCCAGTACTACTCTAGCCCAAGCGTGCCTAACTGCGGAGTCCTGATGGGATCTGGTGCATTAACACTGGTATGATCGCACCTGCAAAGATCTCGCCCCCTCCCCCTCTTCAAGGGAGACCGCCGAGCCACGCGCAGTCCATGGCGCCCATCCATGGCCCTCCATCCGAAGCCATTCGCCGCAGCGCGGGAGCTCGCCCTCCTCCTCGACTGGGCGGCACCTCCCGCCCCGCGGGGAACCAGTGAACCGGGGGAAGAACGAAAGGGGGGAAGGGAAAGAGAGGAGAGAGAGAGCATGCGCAGGGAGAAAAAGGCATAAGTTCCGCGACTACCGATGGCGCTGCGTGGAGCTCGCGCTGCCTTTTCGTGAGCCATCCGCGGTACTCCCAAAATTCGAATTCCCACAAAAGCATGTATGATTTCAACCTCTTACCTACTCTCCGCAGCGTCACCTTTGCTACGGTGACGCGAATGGTCCTAGATTCATTGCCCATTGCCGCAATGCGCTGCGATCCCACTCGTGACTTCCGGCTAGGATGATGAATCTGTGCCCTGTTCCCGAGTTTCCCTCGGAGCAGTCCTTTGTTTCCCTCCGTTGTGCTCCCCATCCCCCCTTAATGCTCCGACGATCTCTTCATTTGTGGTATCCCATTATGGATCAATATATGGGTGGCCCCACATCGCAAAATGAGGCAAATGTGCGACGTGACCCAATAAAACCATCAAGCGCGCCTGACCGCGAACTTCCGCACTAACGCTGGCGCGATCCCACCCGCAATGATCACTCCCACTGGCTCCGCCGCGCCGCACAAAAAGGGGGCAGGGTGCAACACTAGGACTTCCCAGGAGGTCACCCATCCCAGTACCACTCTAGCCAAAGCGCGCTTAACTGCAGAGTTTTGATGGGATCTAGTGCATTAACGCTGGTATGATCGCACCGGAAAAGATCTCGCCCCCTCCCCCTCTTCAAGGGAGACCGCCGAGCCACGCGCAGGGCATGGCTCCCATCCATGGCCCTCCATCCGAAGCCGTTCGTCGTAGCACGGGAGCTCGCCCTCCTCCTCGACAGGGCGGCGCCTCCCGCCCTGTGGGGAGCCAGCGAATCGGGGGAAGAACGAAGGGGGGGAAAGGGAAAGAGAGGAGAGAGAGAGTGCGCGCAGGGAGAAAAAGGCATAAGTTCCACGACCACCGACGGCGCTGCGTGGAGCTCGTGCTGCCTTTTCGTGAGCCATCCATGGTACTCCCAAAATTCGAATTCCCACAAAAGCATGTATGATTTCAACCTATTACCTACTCTCCCCCGCATCACCTTTGCTACGGTGACACGAACGGTCCTAGATTCATCGCCCACTGCTGCAATGCGCTGCGATCCCGCTCGTGACTTCCGGCTAGGATGATGAATCTGTGCCCTATTCCCGAGTTTCCCTCGGAGCAGTCCTCTGTTTCCCTCCATTGTGCTCTCCCT
Organism: Pinus taeda; assembly: GCA_000404065.3. NCBI lineage: Eukaryota > Viridiplantae > Streptophyta > Pinopsida > Pinales > Pinaceae > Pinus > Pinus taeda. The sequence goes on from APFE031186442.1 coordinate 39,204, forward strand.
CCCCCCTTAATGCTCCGGCGATCTCTTCATTCGCGGGATCCCATTACGGATCAATATATTGGTGGCCCCACGTCGCAAAATGAGGCAAACACATGATGCAACCCAATAAAATCGTCTGGCGCGCCTGACCGCGGACTACCACACTAACGCCGGCGCGATCCCACCTGCAAGGATCACTCCCACTCACTCCATTGTGCTGCACAAAAAGGGGGGAGGGTGCAACACTAGGACTTCCCGGGAGGTCACCCATCCTAGTACTATTCTAGCCCAAGCGTGCCTAACTGTGGAGTTTTGATGGGATCCGGTGCATTAACACTGGTATGATCGCACCTGCAAAGACCTCGCCCCCTCCCCCTCTTCAAGGGAGACCACTGAGCCACGCGAAGGGCATGCCGCCCATCCATGGCCCTCCATCCGAAGCAATTCGCCACAGCGCGGGAGCTCGCCCTCCTCCTCGACTGGGCGGCACCTCCCGCCCCGCGGGGAGCCAGTGAACCGGGGGAAGAACGAAGGGTGGGAAGGGAAAGAGAGGAGAGAGAGCATGCGCGGGGAGAAAAAGGCGTAAGTTCCACGACCACTGATGGTGCTACATGGAGCTCGCGCTGCCTTTTCATGAGCCATCCGCAGTTCTCCCAAAATTCGAATTCCCACAAAAGCATGTATGCTTTCAACCTCTTACCTACTCTCCCCCGCGTCACCTTTGCTCCGATGACGCGAACGGTCCTAGATTCATCGCCCACTGCCGCAATGCACTGCGATCCCGCTCGTGACTTCCGGCTAGGATGATGAATCCGTGCCCTGTTCCCGAGTTTCCCTCAGAGCAGTCCTTTGTTTCCCTCCGTTGTGCTCCCTATCCCCCCTTAATGCACCGACGATCTCTTCATTCGCGGGATCCCATTACGGATCAATATATGGGTGGCCCCACGTCGCAAAACGAGCCAAACGCGTGACGCGACCCAATAAAACCATCAAGCGCGTCTGACCGCGGACTTCCGCACTAACGCCAGCGCGATCCCACCAGCAACGATCACTCCCACTGGCTCCACTGCGCCGCACAAAAAGGGGGGAGGGTGCAACACTAGGACTTCCCGAGAGGTCACCCATCCCAGTACTACTCTAGCACAAGTGCGCTTAACTGCGGAGTTGTGATGGCATCCGATGCATTAACGCTGGTATGATCGCACCCGCAAAGATCTCGCCCCCTCCCCCATTTCAAGGGAGACCGCCGAGCCACGCGCAGGGCATGGTGCCCATCCATGGCCCTCCAGCCGAAGCCGTTCGTCGCGGCGTGGGAGCTCGCCCTCCTCCCCGACTGGGCGGCACCTCCCACCCCACAGGGAGCCAACGAACCGGGGGAAGAACGAAGGGGGGGAAGGGAAAGAGAGGAGAGAGAGAGCGCGCGTGGGGAGAAAAAGGCGTAAGTTCCGCGACCACCGACGGCGCTGTGTGGAGCTCACGCTGCCTTTCCGTGAGCCATCCGCGGTTCTCCCAAAATTCAACTTCCCACAAAAGCATGTATGATTTCAACCTCTTACCTACTCTCCCCTGTGTCACCTTTGCTATGGTGACGCGAACAGTCTTAGATTCATCGCCCACTGCCGCAATGCGCTGCGATCCTGCTCGTGACTTCCGACTAGGATGACGAATCTGTGCCCTGTTCCTAAGTTTCCCTCAGAGCAGTCCTCTATCTCCCTCCGTTGTGCTCCCCCTCCCCCCTTAATGCTCTGGCGATCTCTTCATTCACGGCATCCCATTACGGATCAATATATGGGTGGCCCCACGTCGCAATACGAGGAAAACGCGCGATCCGACCCAATAAAACCATCAAGCGCGCCTGATCGCGGACTTCCGCATTAACGCCAGCACAATCCCACCCGCAAGGATCATTCCCACTGGCTCTTCCGTGCCGCACAAAAAGGGGGGAGGGTGCAACACTAGGACTTCCCGGCAAGTCACCCATCCCAGTACTTCTCTAGCCCAAGCGCACCTAACTGCGGAGTTCTGATGGGATCCGGTGCATTAACGCTAGAATGATCGCACCCACAAAGATCTTGCCCCCTCACACTCTTTAAGGGAGACTGCCAAGCCACGCGCAGGGCATGGCGCCCATCCATGGCCCTCCATCCGAAGTCGTTCACCGCGGCGCGGGAGCTTGCCCTCCTCCCCGACAAGGTGGCGCCTCCCGCCCCGCGGGGAGCCAGCGAACCGGGGGAAGAACGAAGGGGCTGAAGGGAAAGAGAGGAGAGAGAGAGCGCGCATGGGGAGAAAAAGGCGTAAGTTCCACGACAACCGACGGCACTGCGTGGAGCTCGCGCTGCCTTTCCGTGAGCCATCCGCGGTTCTCCCAAAATTCGAATTCCCACAAAAGCATGTATGATTTCAACCTCTTACCTACTCTCCCCCACATCACCTTTGCTACGGTGACGCGAACGGTCCTAGATTCATCGCCCACTGTCGCAATGCGCTGCGATCCTGCTCATGACTTCCGGCTAGGATGACGAGTCCGTGCCCTATTCCCGAGTTTCCCTCGGAGCAGTCCTCTGTTTCCCTCCATTGTGCTCCCCATCCCCCCTTAATGCTCCGGCGATCTCTTCATTCGCGGGATCCCATTATGGATCAATATATGGGTGGCCCCACGTCGCAAAACGAGGCAAACGCACGACGCGACCCAATAAAACTATCGAGCATGTTTGACCGCGGACTTCCTCACTAATGCCGGCGCGATCCCACCCGCAAGGATCACTCCCACTGGCTCCGCTGCGCCGCACAAAAAGGCGGGAGGGTGCAACACTAGGACTTCTCGGGAGGTCACCCATCCCAGTACTACTCTAGCCCAAGCGCACGTAACTGCGGAGTTCTGATGGGATCCGGTGCATTAACGCTGGTATGATCGCACCCACAAAGATCTCGCCCCCTCCCTCTCTTCAAGGGACACCGCCGAGCCACGCGTAGGGCATGGCGCCCATCCATGGCCCTCCATCCAAAACCGTTCGCCGCGGCGCGAGAGGTCACCCTCCTCCCCAACTGGGCGGCGCTTCCCGCCCCGCGGGGAGCCAGCGAACCAGGGGAAGAACGAAGGGGGACAAGGGAAAGAGAGGAGACAAAGAGCGCGCGCAGGGAGAAAAAGGCATAAGTTCCGCGACCACCAACGGCGCTGCGTGGAGCTCACGCTGCCTTTCCTTGAGCCATCCGGGGTTCTCCCAAAATTTGAATTCCCACAAAAGCATGTATGATTTCAACCTCTTACCTACTTTCCCCCGCGTCACCTTTGCTACGGTGACGCGAACGGTCCTAGATTCATCGCCCACTGCCGCAATGCACTTTGATCCCGCTCGTGACTTCCAGCTAGGATGATGAATCCGTGCCCTGTTCCCGAGTTTCCCTCAGAGCAGTCCTCTGTTTTCCTCCGTTGTGCTCCCCTTCCCCCCTTAATGCTCCGGCGATCTCTTCATTCGCGGGATCCCATTATGGATCAATATATGGGTGGCCCCACGTCATAAAACGAGGAAAACACGCGACGCGACCAAATAAAACCGTCAACGCGCCTGACCACGGACTTCTGCACTAACGTCGATGCGATCCCACCCGCAAGGATCACTCCCACTGGCTCCGCAACGCCACACAAAAAGGAGGGAGGGTGCAACACTAGAACTTCCCGGGAGGTCAACCATCCCAGTACTACTCTAGCCCAAGCCCGCTTAACTGCGGAGTTCTGATGGGATCCGGTGCATTAACATTGGTATGATCACACCTGCAAAGATCTCACCCCCTCCCCCTCTTCAAGGGAGACCGCCGAGGCACGCGCAGGGCATGGCGCCCATCCATGGCCCTCCATCCGTAGCCATTCGCTGCAGCGCAGGAGCTCGCCCTCCTCCTTGACTGGGTGACGCCTCTCGCGTCGCGGGGAGCTAGCGAACCGAGGGAAGAACAAAGGGGGTGAAGGGAAACAGAGGAGAGACAGAGTGCGCACGGGGAGAAAAAGACGTAAGTTCCGCGACCACTGACGGCGCTACGTGGAGCTCGCGCTGCCTTTCCGTGAGCCATCTATGGTTCTCCCAAAATTCAAATTCCCACAAAAGCATGTATGATTTCAACCTCTTACCTACTCTCCCCCGCATCACCTTTGCTACGATGATGCAAGCGGTCCTAGTTTCATCGCCCACTCCAGCAATGCGCTGCGATCCCGCTCGTGACTTCCGGCTAGGATGATGAATCCGTGACCTGTTCCTAAGTTTCCCTCGGAGCAGTCCTTTGTTTCCCTCCGTTGTGCTCCCCCTACCCCCTTAATGCTCTGGCGATCTCTTCATTCGCGGTATCCCATTACGGATCAATATATGGGTGGCCCCACGTCGTAAAAAGAGGCAAACGTGCGACACGACGCAATAAAACCGTCAAGCATGACTGATCGCGGACTTCCGCACTAACGCCGGCGCGATCCCACCCACAAGGATCACTCCCACTGGCTCCGCTGCGCCGCACAAACAGGGGGGAGGGTGCAACACTAGGACTTCCCGGGAGGTCACCCATCCCAGTACTACTCTAGACCAAGCGCGTGTAACTGCGGAGTTCTGATGGGATCCGGTGCATTAACACTGGTATGATCGCACCCGCAAAGATCTCACCCCCTCCTGCTCTTCAAGGGAGACAGCCGAGCCACGCGGAGGGCATGGCACCCATCCATGGCCCTCCATCCGAACCCATTCGCCGTGGCGTGGGAGCTCGCCCTCCTCCCCGACTGGGCGGCGCCTCCCGCCCCGCGGGGAGCCAGCTAACCGGGGGAAGAACGAAGTAGGGGAAGGAAAAGAGAGGAGAGAGAGAGCGCGTGCGGGGAGAAAAAGGCGTAAGTTCCGCAACCACTGACGACGCTGCGTGGAGCTCTTGCTGCCTTTCCGTGAGCCATCCGCGGTTCTCCCAAAATTCGAATTCCCACAAAAGCATGTGAGATTTCAACCACTTACCTACTCTCCCCCGCGTCACATTTGCTACGGTGACGCGAACGGTCCTAGATTCATCGCCCACTGTCATAATGCACTGTGATCCCACTCGTGATTTCCGGCTAGTATGATGAATCCTTGCCTTGTTCCCGAGTTTCCCTCGGAGCAATCCTCCATTTCCCTCCGTTGTGCTCCCCCTCCCCCCTTAGTGCTCCGGCGATCCCTTCATTCGCGGGATCCCATTATGGATCAAAATATGGGTGGCCCCACGTCACAAAACAAGGCAAACGCGTGATGCGACCCAATAAAACCATCAAGTGCGCCTGACTGCAGCCTTCCGCACTAACATCGGCGCGATCCCACCCGCAAGGATCACTCCCACTAGCTCCGTCGCACCGCACAAAAACGGGTGAGGGTGCAACACTAGAACTTCCTGGGAGGTCGCCCATCCCAATACTACTCTAGCCCAAGCGCGCCTAACTACAGAGTTCTGATGGGATCCGGTGCATTAACGCCGGTATGATCACACCCGCAAAGATCTTGCCCCCTCCCCCTCTTCAAGGAAGACCGCCGAGCCACGCGCAAGTCATGGCGCCCATCCATGACCCCCCATCCGAAGTCGTTCGCCGTGGCGCGGGAGCTCGCCCTCCTCCCCGATTGGGCAGTGCCTCCCGCCCCGTGACGAGCCAGCGAACCGGGGGAAGAACGAAGGGGGGGAAGGGAAAGAGAGGAGAGAGAGAGCGCGCGCGGGGAGAAAAAGGCGTAAATTCCGCGACCACCGATGGCGCTGCGTGGAGCTCACGCTGCCTTTCCGTGTACCATCCGCGGTTCTCCCAAAATTCGAATTCCCACAAAAGCATGTATGATTTCAACCTATTACCTACTCTCCCCCGCGTCACCTTTGCTACGGTGACGCGAACGGTCCTAGATTCATCGTCCACTGCAGCAATGCGCTGCGATCCCGCTCATGACTTCCGGCTACGATGATGAATCCGTGCCCTATTCCCGATTTTCCCTCAGAGCAGTCCTCTGTTTCCCTCCGTTGTGCTCCCCCTCCCCCCTTAATGCTCTGGCGATCTCTTCATTCGCGGGATCCCATTACGGATCAATATATGGGCGGCCCCACTTCGCAAAACAAGGCAAATGTGCGACGCGACCCAATAAAATCATCAAACGCGCTTGACCGCGGACTACCACACTAACGTCGGCGCGATCCCACCCGCAAGGATCACTCCCACTAGCTCCGCCGTGCCGCACAAAAAGGGGGGAGGGTGCAACACTAGGACTTCCCGGGAGGTCACCCATCCCAGTACTACTCTAGCCCAAGCGCACGTAACTGCGGAGTTCTGATGGGATCCGGTGCATTAACGCTGGTATGATCGCACCCACAAAGATCTCGCCCCCTCCCCCTCTTCAAGGGAGACCGCCGAGCCACGCGCAGGGCATGACGCCCATCCATGGTGTTGGAGAGGTAAATCCCCTCTACGGATAGAGGCGATCCCTACTAGCCCAAAGGGGGTCTAGCAACAATCAAACAATGCTACACTGCAGGTTCCTAGTTGTAATTAACAAGTGGGTAAAAGAAAACTACTTGGATTCCAATGCTATTTTTGTCGAAGATATGATCCTCTCGCTCCTTCGCTCCAGCCGATCACAGTGCTCCACTATCTTCGCGGACGGACACCTGCACAAGCAAAGAGAGAGCAAACACAGGCGTAAAATCTACTAAAGACAACTATGTATCAGTCAGGAAGGATACAATTTACATTAATCATTCATAGGACAAATGGAAATGGAACCATAAGAGTAGTCATCTATCTTTATTAATCAGGAAATAGAGTAAGGTACAACCGAAGTCCTGACGCTGAGTCCTTCTCTAGAGGGTCCAGCCAGCATGTCTTCCAAGCATTCACCTTTGAAGCAAATCTCCCAAGTCAAAGAGGTCTCTCTCTCACATACAAGGCAACAAGCTCATAGCCTTCCACAAGCTCAAAAGCAATCCTCACACAACACACCAAATGCCTACAAAAGCAGCACTAATGCAACAAGAATTCCTCGATCAAAGTCTATATGTTCCAAAACTAAAAACTAGCTGCTTATGGGCAATGGAGGTGGCTTATAAAGGAGAAGGAGTCTCCATGAATAGGTAAAGGATGAGCTTTCCCCCAAGATAAGTGGATGGTCAGTCGAACAGACATACCAGAGAAAGGATGGCGACCTCAACAATGCTAACAACCAAACCTGGAGTCATCTGGAAGGTTGGTTGTTAGAACAAATTCACCTAAACAAGATCAGCGCGGGTGAGAAACTGAGCTGGCGCACTGATATCGCAGATCTATTATAGAAGAGGTCTGGTCAGCGCTCAATAGTACAAGCGGAGGGCGCGCTGTCTGTAAAATTGGACCAGCACGGAAAACACGTGTGCTTCCGCGCTGGCAGCGCATCAGTTACACTAGCCTCCGCTGGTCAGTGCGGTTATTTAACAAACAGACGTGATGATTCAATTAACTGTGTAACAGATGCCCCCTAAAGCATGAAGCCCGAGAGAGTGGGAGGGGTGAAATGCTTTACGAGACTGCTGGACTGGAACACCACCAGGGAGAACCTGCAGGCGGATACAACTGATATTTCAATTACATGTAGTCTAGGCATGGGCGCAGCCATCCAAAAGATGTGTGAAGAAAGGTCTGTGGTGTGGACGCAGCCACCTAGCCGAAGAGACCATAATGATAAGAGGTATGGTCGTAGCCATCCTTAAGAAGACTCAGGTATGGTCGCAGCCATCCATCAATGAGTCATGTAATGATGTCCCACAAAATCGCAACCTGGTCCGTAATGGACTAGAACCAGGGTCTTGTGCTCCATCCAAACCCGAACAAAGTACAAGTTCAAACATGTGAATATAGGTGTCGAAGTCGAACATGCTTGAACATCGTCTGAT
>APFE031186445.1:8841-22795 GCA_000404065.3 Pinus taeda
TCTCGATGAGTCAACAATATCTTTGACAAAGGGAATTTTCCCTATGTCCTCTAACATCAAATCAATACAATGGGTAGCACAAGGTGTCCAAAATAAAGTAGGATGCCTGTCCATAAGCATCCTACCAGCAGCAACATAATTTGCAGCATTGTCCGTGATGACTTGGACAACATGCTCTTCCCCCACCTCCAAAATAAACGCATCCAACAAATCACATAAAGTTTTTGCATCTTTGATTTGGTCAGATGCATCAACAGATTTCATAAACATAGTCCCCTGGGGACAACTAACCAAGAAGTTTAAAAGGCTTCTCCCCTTTTGGTCAGTCCAACCATCGGACATAACAGTGCATCCTGTTTTTGCCCATGATGCCCTAAAATCCTCCCATCTTTGGGTGCAGTCACACTTTTGATCTTGAAGAATCCGGCCTCTGAAATCATGATAAGAAGGGATTTTGTACCTCGGGCCAACACTGGCAATAGCATCAACAGCAGGTTGGAAAAAAGGATTATTCCTTACGATGCTGAAAGGAATATCACTCCAGAGGAGAAATTTTGCTAGCAAGTTGTCAGCTTTTTCTTTCTCGTTTCTTTTTAGCATTGAACCAATAGATGGCTGTGAACCAGGTGTGGTTCGAGGAACAAAAAATGATGATGCAGCTATCGGATTCACTGATGCTGCAGTAGAACCAGCACCACTTCCTTCAGCTGACCTTTTTAGTTGCCTTTTCACTTCTTCTTTGGCCTCTCTAGTCTGCTCTAATTCATCCAGTGCTCTCGTGGCTTGTAGGATAAGTTCAGCAGTTGTATTTGGACAAGGCATCACATCACGTCCAGGGATTCGTGCAAGGTGAAACTTCAACCTATACACCCCCCCTTGTATTTCCTTTTCACACAACTTGCAATTCAATTTTTGTCTATCAAGCGGAGTTGCAGGCTCACCATAATCCCAGAAAGGATCCAATTTCCTTGGCATGTTTGTTTTTTAACTTTGAAGTTGCAAACCTATGGGAAAAATTAAAATTAATAAGGATTAGGAAATATGAATTTAGGATTACAATTTAGCATTTGCCATTTACAAAATTACAAGTTACAAATATCTAGAATCCAAAGTTCCAAACCCAAGTTACCCAACCAAATGGCAAGCAAATGCCAAAAACAATGAAAAAACATAAACAATGTTTAAAAAACATGAAAACAAAAAAAAAAATTGGTTCCCATAGCCATACCAAGCTACCCATCCAAAATCAATGAAGAAATACAAACAATTCTTTAAACACAATGAAAACAAAAAAAAAATGGTGCCCATATAAAGTTTTTCAACAAAAAAAAATTAAAAACATAGAAAAACATTGTTTTGAAACAATGAAAACTAAAAAAAATCAACCTACATACCGATTCTACGGTGAAAATGGCGATCTCCTCTCGAAATAGTGAGCGATCTCCTTTCGAATCAGCAAAATCGCCCTCAAGGTCCTCTCTCCTAGTTGAGAAGCTCTCCTCTGCCGCGCGCTGTCCAAATGGGCAAATGATTTTTCATTTTTCTTATTTAAAAACCCGCTGCCGCCCGACCTTGCGATTTTTACCTTAAAAATCGCGATTTTTTCGAAAAAATCGGCAAAATTTTTTTTTCCGCGATTTTTTCGCTTAAAAATCGCGATTTAATCGCCAAGGGGAAAAACTCACGATTTTTTCAAAAACGCGCGATTGAATCGCGATTTTCACAACACTGATTCAGACTAATGTTGCAATATTGTGTGGGAAAATATATTGCCCAGGGTTTGGAAAGAAACTTATCAGCAACATCATAGGGAAAACGTCAAAAAATATTGACAGACTTGAAAAAACACAAACATATTCTTTTTGTTTTCAATTTTTTGAATATCTAGAGTAACCACCTTCCTCTAGCACTTTTATGGGAAAATGTAATTGTAACCCCTTTGTTCTAAATTCCATGCTTTCCCTCTTCAAAGTGAGCAAGCAAATCCCCAAAAAACCAAAATTCTCTTGACTTGGCCAATATTTTTTCCATTTTCTCCTGATATATTGCTGATATATTCAAAATTTGAAAATTCATGATATTCTATGGTGATAATATTGCTGGCTTGGAAAACTTGTAATTTATTGCAATGTTAGCAATGTATGCAACATTAATGCAGACCTCGTTGCGGAGTTGCCTGCAGTAAGGAAACCGCCTCATTGATTATAAATTATTCTCTTTGTTTATTGAAGTTGTACATATTTCCCTCAATTTATACATATGTCTTTCTGATTAATTAAGGAGTAATGTTACAAAAAAAGGTCCTTATAGAAGGAGACCAAGAAAAGCAGTGGACAACATAAGAATGCATGCAATGTAAATAAATAGAAATCGAAGGTGATTGCTTAATCCTATAAACCTCAATGATGCCTAGAACAATACAATACCCCTGTGCTTACAATATGAGACTTATGGTATTTTCATACAAAAGTTGCACTGTCTTGGGTGTTAGCTTTTGGGGTTACTCCAAAAGTGTTGTTTTCACCTCGGTAGGAGATTGCTAGGTCTCCTAGTCCCTTGGTGAAACTTGATGGACATATAGATGGCCTAGTTTGAGTGGATGCTTGACATGGGATAGAGTTCTAACATAGTGCACTTACCTAGGTGTTTGTTATCCTATGTGGCATGATGATTAACCCAATGGGTGTGTACAATGGGCGAATTGATTGTTTGATTGAGAAAGTTACCTACTTAGGAGGATGAGCGCTAGGCACTTGGAGGGCGCTTAGCTTTAATAGCATGGTACCATGTGACATATATCTTGGAGGTTGAAAACATAACTTGGTGATGTTTGAGTTGAGGAGAACACTACATGGAGGTTGGTTGTGGACCTGTACACATGTTGAGGAGAAGCATTGGAGCAACTAACTACCTTGGCACATATGTTGAGGAACACTAGGCCCAAGAGGACATGTGGCACACAACTAAAGGAGGAGAAACTTGCATGTGGACACTTGTAGAGAGAGCCTCCATGGAAGAGGGAGATTTGGGCTAACAACTTGTTCAATAGCATACCATCTTGGAGGAGGGGTGATGGCCCTGTTACCCACCATTTTATGGGTAATATCCCTGGGAGATTTTTTTTTTTCTCCAAGATGATCCTCAGCCGGCAGCCAACAGCCTCTTGCAGCCATCAGCTAGCTCATTGTGCCATTTTCTCCACCACCTAAGCCAACGATGTGGTCCCTCGCCCATCTACCATGATCATATGTTTGAAAGTGGGCCTACTGAAAAGGTATGACTTGTCATTTTAAAATTGAGTATTGTAGTTTGCTTATCATGGACACTTATGGGCATGGATTAACGGGGGGATTCAACGGAAAAATGGGCTAGGTCTGTGCTTCTATCCCCTAGACCCCTTTTAGGAATTAACGTTGCATCCTAGTCTCGTGGAAATTATTTTACTGATCATTTGGTTTTAGGGATGGTATTTCACGGGAAAACCTGATTTTGGTTGCATAGTCCTGCGCCCTTATCCTCTTATATTACCCTTTTTCCATTAATTATTACTACATTCTCTCACCTGGGGCCACATTCCTCCATTGGATCAAAATAGGGTCAACTCACCCCTTCCCCTTGCCCACATCTTGGGTCATGGCTTGGAATGAAGCTTGGAGGTTGGTGCAACTAAAAAGAAAGTTAAAAGCATATATGGCCACATTCATTAGGGAAAGTAACACAAAATGCAAAAGATGTCCAGGACAAAAACATTTAGCACGTGAGAAAAGCCAATACGGCTCTACCCCATCATCATGGCCATCACCCTGGTTCCAACAGGTTCTATGAGCCTTCTTCATCATATAGGAACCCATGATTGTCCCAACCCCTAGTGGGCGATGAACCACCCCACCTTAAAAGGGGGAATTCATTGCTATATATTATGCATCATGCTCTAACCCCTTGAGCCTCGAGCAGTTAATTAAAGAAAATCATAAAAAGACAAAAGGCATATAAAGAAGGGTGGAAAAATCAAGGCTGGGGCACCTCATGTGCCATAATTGCTCCTTCCTACACCTTATAAACCCAGGTGTGGGTTTCCCTCTTATTAGCTACCCTTGTGCCCCAACATGTGACCCAGGGTTACCCCTTTTCATTCCCTACCTCATTCACCTATCTTCCATATGCCAACACCTTTTGAAGGATGTACCTTGACCATATTATCCCCTTTAGAAGTAGAAACCACCTAATAGGGTACTTGGTTAGCCCCATTTGGAGTTTAGGAGACATTAACACATCTCAAAGCCCATTATGTAAGGGCATGCCATTATGAAGTCCCCACCTGTGGTCCATTATTAGGTAAGCTCATTTACTCGATTTCTCTAATGACTTGTTGTACTGGAAGGCTAGGGGATGCATTAGATCTTATGTAAGATTGCAGAGGATTTCCATTTGGGGTTTGGTCTCCCTATACGGGGTCCTAATCCTCTAGAGGGCTACATTGGCACATATAGGGTGAGTGTTGAGAGCCATGGGTCTCCACAACAACAAATTGCACTTCATGGATCCCCACAACCATTTAGAGATTGCTCGTGGTTCATTTATTGGACAAGGAGGATGCACCTGATCCATCATGCCCAGCTGGCCCTAGATCTACACCATACACTTGGCAGATGATCCAAGATTTCTACAATGATGCGACATCTCTTACATTATCATCCTAGCCCTTGAGGGCAACCTACAAACATCTTTGATTTCTTTGGAGACCCATGAGGACACTTGTGTGCCTCCACAGTCATTTGGAGCACCACAAGTCATTATAAGGGGCCAACCCCTTGTCGACTACATTTGAGGGTCCTATTCTTCATTGTGGCACCCATGGAATTATTTAGGCCTTTTAGAGGGCCCTACAACATGCATAGATTATTACTTGACCTCTTGATAGCTTACTTTTTCATTTGTGAGCTAGTTTGGTGGGCTTGTCACCAAAAGGTTGTATTATTAGCACATTATTTTATTTTTGAGGCTTATGTAGGCCAAGGAGGCTAATTCAAACTCCTTAGATGTGTATAAATACAAGTGAGGTGAGATCATTTCTCATCATCACTTTCGATTGAATCTCTCTCTTCTTTAGAGAATTTCCCACTTTCTGCTAGAGGATGAATTTTGATGTATGGTTATTGGTCTATCTTCTCTTGGAGCTTCTTTATTGTCATTTGTGAATGGTTGGATATACTCCATGTAATGTTTCAAACTAGGGAAAATAGTGCTATGCAAAGTGGGCAATAAAAATAACACGATAAAATTAAATCAGAGCATCAGACAACAAAATTGGCAACCAAACTATGTTGTCTACTCATTTTATTAAATGGGAAGAGGTGTACAAGGCGCTGCTAGAATGTGGGCACCTGGGCTTACTCTAGGCAAGCTAGCAAAAGCCCAAAATGAACAATGGAGCACCCTCCTCAAATCTGTTGGTAATCCACCCCAGGAGCTGTTTTGTTACTGCCTAGAAAGGTGTTGCTACCTGAAATGATATGCTGTTAGAGCCTTCCCTGTTGCTCAGAAAATTATGGGAAATTAATCCTAGCCTCTATGCAAGAAACCCAAAATAACCCACAAAGGAATTGGCCAAAGGTTGACCTCGAAATTTTGGCCCAAATTCCCCTTGGCTCCTCTAGCTACTAGTTGAGTTGGGACCCCTGTTTGACCCCTCAGATCTGCCCAGAAAATTCTATAAAATTAGGAGTGTGATCCTTGCCCAAAACCCAGAAAAACCTAGAAAGGGTTTCCCTTGGTTCCAACCTTAAAAAATTAACCCTTCACAGCTTGGCCCTCCTCCAATTTCGAATTTTGTTGCTGTGACTTATCCTGTCAATCTCTGCTCTTCCAACTCTAACAATCCTCCTCAAATGGCCCTCCAAATGATCTCCCAGCACCCCGACTCCAAACTCCCGCAGATGGTGCTGCCCCAAAGAGTCTCACTCCAATGGCTATGTAGTCATGGAGGAGATGACGCAGTGCTGTGTGTGATGAAATGAGAGCTGCATGTAGGATGGCCCTCTTCTCTGTAGCTGCCCTTTATACTCTTGAAAATGATGAAAGGATGCTCATGTCTCCCCAACTTCCTGGAGTTCCTCACGCTGTGACTGCGCAATCCCCGCGCTGCTGTAACTCCCCCTGCTGCTGTACTCAACTTACGACTGTTGTAACTCGTCTCCCTGCTGCTGCTACGAACTGAGATGAAGAAGAACTCCCTCCTAGCGCTGGCACTCGAAGTCCACCGAAGCAAGGGTTGAGATCTCTGCTCGGAGACACTCGTGTGCTAAATGACACTGTAACCCAACTAAGCAGCTCGAGCAACTAAGATTGAGTTCAATATGTCAAAAGATAAGATATCCAAATGAGGAGAGATGCCTTCCTTATATAGATTTCGTGGAGCACCTTTCCCTCCATTTTTCCTCCACGTGGGTCCCTCACCTAACCATGGATTTCCCCTCCATGCAAATCGAACTAGGGAATGCATATTCCCCTAGTATGGGTGGCTCCCACGTATACTTAACCACATCGAAATAGCTTCTACTAAGTCTAGCCTTCTAATAAAATCGAATGGGCCCCAAAATGTAGAAATTAATACTGCTCCAAAATAATTTAGGAGGGGACATGATAGTCCTCCCCTCCCAAATGATGCTTGTCCCCAAGTAACTTTAGTGCTGGACGCTCAAGTATGTGCTCGCCCTCTCAAGTAGCATTCTCAACCGGCAAGCTCCTCCAATGCACCAAAAATCGCTTGTCCTCAAGTAATGACTGAAAGAGCATCCTCTCTAATTGTTGCTCCCCACTGTAACAACAATATGTGCCAGGGCCCCAGTGTGCCACTGAATCATCCTTGACCCTAGCACTGTTCTGATATGAAATAATCCTTCAATACCAGGATTCCAGGCCATCTTGTCCAACAAGAAGCTCCCCTCGCTCCACTTACTATCCTGCCCGGTGCAAGTACTAGAAGTTCCCTGCTCCATTAGTGACTCGCTAAAGCCCAATGGAAGATTTGTATGATATCCCCCTGCAGTAGCCGACGCATCCCTAAAGGTTATTGAGCTGTGATGCCCCAGTTCTCTGCGAGCCCTAGAGTGGTGCCACCATGCTGACACTGTGCTCCTATGACTATGTCGTACTCCCCATCGTGCGTCGACAGTATCCTCCTCTCCTGGAACTCGATGGGGGAATTTTGAAAGAGGTGAGACACATCCTGCCTAGGCATCTCCATGGCACCAAGGTCTACCCATCCAAATCTAGCTCTGAATCTGTGCGGCAACAGAGAATGTCTGCCTCCCCATGTGATGAAACCCTCTGTGAACCCCCATGTGTCATCCCAAGAGCGAACTATTTCACTCTCTACCATGACTCCACTCATCATGAGTGATCTATTGATCAACTGAATCCCTGCATCCTATAGCCAGACCTGCTGCGACATAACCCTGCCAATCGATGGAATCCCTCTGGCCCTCATCTCTAGTCCCTGCATGCCACCCATATATAGGCTCCATACATCATGAACTAATTTGAGGCATGCTAAACTGTCCTATGCCTGCCACTGTGTAGTACTTATGACCACTGGAAACCATGTATGCCAAATAGCTACCCCCTAAATGCAACCAATAGATGGGTATTTGATACGCGCAATCGACTCAGTGTATGCAGATCCATCTTGCTCCTGCCAACCATCGCCATTGGTTCGACTACCCGCCCCCTAAAGAATGTGATGATACAATGTTAGAACCCGGATACATACTGGACAACTGCCTCAGTCGTACACGGTATCCTCTGCTCATGCATGGTCCAGACATGCCCTGTGGAAAGAGTGACACATGTCTTCTCTGTGACCAACTCCCCAGTGATAGGATCAATGATGAATGATATGCCATCCCTGTCGATGATCACCTCATCCCTCGACCTGTGGCTGTCAACTCGTGCACTGAATCGATGCCCCCGCTGAGAAGTCTCCCCTCTATCGCACCAAGTGTCATCCAAATATCTTGGGTGAGCTCCCTGTCGCCTACTGCTCTTGCCCAAAGTGTCAAAGGACAACAACCAGATCACCCGTTCTTGTAAGTGATGTAGAAGAGGGTCACGCGTGCGAGTCCCCATGGATACCATCAAGTATCGCTCATCTGTGTCCCCATCGATCCTGGGTGAACTACACCCAAAGGTATGTGCGGTATCTCCGTCTGTGGGTGTCCCTGGAGGCAACACTCCAAGACCTCGCTGTGCAGCACCATATGCCTCTGCATACCACCGATCATCCCAGTAATCTTGGACATGCCACTGTACACCATGGCCTACCCTTGTACGCTGCTGGATACCCTTGGCTACAACTATGCCATCCCATATCGTTCTTCTTCCTGCTTTTGTCACTACACCTGTCACTCCTCGCATGTACTCAATGCGATGTGAGGCACTCCCACTCCACAACGCAGTTCAACACACTACAACACACCACCATGCATCTCCATGCTCACCTGTGGACCGGTGCTCAACGCTAGATGCTCCCACACATCCCTTGATGTGATGGCCTAGAGCTATGTCTCTACGTGTCAGGCTACACCCGATCAGTATCATCACCTCCACCATCGCATCACTATCCCCACCGATGAATGGATCTTCCCTGCAAATTCCCCCTGAGGGATTCGAGAAGTGACTCTCCCTATGTGTCAGCAGTGATGCCATCACTGCCTCGCTCCTCTGTGTCCTTTGTGCCCCACACAAAAGTGAAGAGTCCCCAGCTCCATACAAGGCACCATCTGGTGGCTTGCCAATGCCACCTCCTCCGACAAACTCTTGCCAGAGTATGTTGATCACCTAGTGATCTCATGTACAAATGCCATACCAAGAAAACCAAAAGAGCCTGTCCATAAATTGGTCAGCCACTAGTGCTGATTGAGACTTCCCTAGCGAATGTGCATGCTCAACTGCTAGGTCAATTGCACCATCCCGGTTGTAGTCAACTGACATACCTGGGAAATGATAGGTACTGGTAGTCCCACCGGGAACCCAATGCCAGTTTGCCCTGACGGTATCCCGAGCGCCTGGAAGCTCCTGCTAAGCTATACCCAGGTCCACCACCCTCTCCATAACCCACTCCATAGGGTACCAACTCAGAATCTCTCGCCATCCAACCCCAAGAGAGGGATTGAATGCACAAACTCCTATACATAGAACAACCCCAGCATGCGGGTGTTGCACCCTGTGCAACTTAGGTCGTTTCATCTCGCTATCCTGGTCAATACGTGAAATCTGACTAGGTAACTCTGTCTCTCTTTGTCCAATGGGCCAAGGTAACCTAACAGTGCTGCGAACCTTGTCTATGTATGCCTGAAGATGGTTGCTCTCACGCCCCACGTGCACTCTAGTCGCACTAGTAGGAAATCCAACTGCTCCCCAACATGAGTCAATTTGGTTGTGGACTCGGCCCAAACCGCTCTCATGCCTTCTAGCTCCTCGTTCTGCTGCAGAATAGCCTCACGCACTAATGTGACCTTCCTTTTTAATGCTAGAAGGTTGGCCTAAAACTGGTGGAATTGCCATGGGCATCTATCGCTTGTAAACTCGGTCACAACTCCAGATACCTCAACAATTGTTGGCATCTCGTCCATGGGTGGCTCCTCCTCAACGAATGGCTCTATGTGTGTAGGCTCTATCTTCTCCACCAAGGTGTCAAATGGGGCTATCAAAGAGGCCTCTAATAAAGGTGACTCTTGTGCCACACCGAGTATATTGATGTGCTCCTCACCATCCTATGGGCTCTCAGCATAATGCTCAACTTCCTCCTCAAGCTCCTGATATCTAAAGCTAGGTCTCCACCGGCAAAAGTGCCCCCTGGTCTCACCCTCTAACCGTCTCTGTCTTGCCTGCTCCTTTTCAGGAGATTTGGTGCCCTGATCTGGTCGGCTTTCCCCACATGATGTAGATGGTTGCACCCCCACAGCGTGCTCACCTCTAACATCTTTGTTGTAAGGGTGAGGATGGGTTTGGTTTGTCACCCTCAACTGGGCCAACCTCTCATTGTCCTAATGAATTCTACCCCAGAATTTCTACATATTGGATTTCCCTTGAGCCATGGGTTTGTCTCCAGTTTCACCTGTCGCTGTGCACTCATACCCAAAGCTTCCATGATCTTCTGGCTAATTCCCACAACTGGGCCAAGATCATGCTCTGATACCATTGTAATGTTCCAAACTAGGGAAAATAGTGCTATGCAAAGCAGACAATAAAAATAACACCATAAAATTAAATCAGACCATTAGACAACAAAATTGGCAACCAAAATACGTTGTCTACTCATTTTATTAAATGGGAAGAGGTGTACAACAAGGTGCTGGAATGTGGGCACCTGGGCTTGCTCTAGGCAAGCTAGCAAAAACCCAAAATGAACAATGGAACACCCTCCTCAAATCTGTTGGTAATCCGCCCCAGGAGCTGCGTTGTTACTACCCATAAAGGTGCTACTGCCTGAAACGATCTGTTGTTAGAGCCTTCCTTGTTGCTTAGAAAATTATGGAAATTAATCCTAGCCTCTACGCAAGAAACCCAAAATAACACAAAAGAATTGGCCAAATATTGACCTCGAAATTTTGGCCCAAATTCCCCTTAGCTCCTCTAGTTGTTAGCTGAGTTGGAACCCCTATTTGACCCCTTAGATTTTCCCATAAAATTCTATAAAATTAGGAGTGTGATCCTTGCCCAAAAACTAGAAAAACCCACAAAGGGTTTCCCTTGGTTCCAACCTTAAAAAATTGACCCTTCATAGCTTGGCCCTCCTCCAATTTCGAATTTTGTTGCTGTGACTTATCCTGTCAATCTCTACTTTCCCAACTCCAGCAATCCTCCTAAAATGGCTCTCCAAATCATCTCCCAACACCCCGGTTCCAAACTCCCCCAGATGGTGCTGCCCCAAAGAGTCTCACAATATTATTGCGTAGTCATGGAGGAGATGACGCAGTCCTGCGTATGATGAAATGAGAGTTGCGTGTAGGATGGCCCTCTTGTCTGTATCTTCCCTTTATACTTTCGAAAATGATGAAAGGATGCTCCTGTCTCCCTAACTTCCCGGAGTGCCTCACGCTATGATTGCGCAATCCCCGTGTTGCTGTAACTCCCCTTGCTGTTGGTACTCGACTTACAACTGTTGTAACTCGTCTCTCTACTACTGCTACGAACTGAGATGAAGAAGAACTCCCTCCTAGGGCTGGCACTCGAAGTCCATCGAAGCAAGGGTTGAGATCCTCGCTCGAAGACACTCGTGTGCTAAACAACACAGTAACTTGGCTAAGCAGCTCAAGCAACTAAGATTGAGTTCAATATGTCAAAAGATAAGATATCCAAATGAGGAGAGCTGCCTTGCTTATATAGATTTTGTGGAGCACCTTTCCCTCCATTTTCCCTCCACGTGGGTCCCTCACCTAACCACGGATTTCCCCTCCATGCAAATCAAACGAGGGAATGCATATTCCCCTAGTATGGGTGCCCCCCACGTATACTTAACTACATCGAAATAACTTCTACTAAGTCTAGCCTCCTAATAAAATCGAATGGGCCCCAAAATGTAGAAATTAATACTGCTCCAAAATAATTTAGGAAGGGACATGACACTCTACTGTATGTAAGTACGGAATTTTTTATGCTATTCTTGCTACTTTTGTCATATATGCTGGATGGAATTTTCGTTGTTTAAGGCTAATTGCTGCATGCAAATTATTGCTCAATATTGCGGGATTGTCTCTATTATAATGTTCTCTCCATGCATTGGCCCTTGTAGTATGAGCGAAATATCCTAGAGGTAAAATTTGACCTTGACAAGCCATTCCTCTTGTACATTTGAAGTATAAAAGCTGCAAGGTTACTTTCACTTGACCTAGAGGGTTTGTGAAGTAATTTTGAGGCCTCCTTGACTGGAAACCAAGAAATCTTACTCATAATCAACGCAGACTCCATTCTCTCAAGTACTAAGGCAATGATCTACCAAGGGTGGTCACCAAAACTCCTATTGTTTCACCTTCTCCCATGTCTAGCCACATTGGGGTGCCTAGGGCATTAATTTCCTGACATGTTAGCCACTGAAAAAGTTTGATCTCCTACGGTCTCTTGCACGGCCTCTCTTCTAGCCCTCCTCCAGATTTAAAGACATTCCGACGGTGGAGTTGGGAGAAAGGCCAAGCCCTAGCTGCAGTACCAAAACTTGCCTTGCCATCCCCAAGGCCTATGTCACAGGGTTTGGCGAACTTGAAAAAAAATTTGAAGTTCGTTCAGGTTCGCCGAACCTGAAATTCGAACCTCAAGTCGAACTCGAACCTCATCGAACTTCATCGAACTTAATCGAACCTCAACGAACTTGAACGAACCTCAACGCGAACTTAAACTAATTTTTTGAGGTTCGACGGTTTTCTTGACGGTTTTATTTGGCTATTTGGAAGAAAAACCAGGGGCCATACCGCTTTTTAGCAACGCTTCCCACCAAATAATTCTTTATAAACGATGGCTGGCTACCGTTTTGGCACACACTGTCGGGAAGGGAGTATTGAGTGAGGCTGAGCGTTTGTTTGTAGAGTTCTCAGTTGATAGCACTGTGCAGTTTGCACTTTGCAGACGTGCAGGCAGTGGGCACGCAGTGTGAGCCTGAGGGCCGAGGCTTGCCGCTTGAGCAGTGGCAGACCACCGACGCACCGCGGCACCAGTGTGCACGCAGTGCCATTTATAAATTATAACCATATAAAAGTAACAGAAACACATTACACAGTCACGTCACCCTTCATTTACCTATTTCAGGCATTGGCATCCTGTCGGATTTGGCAGAAATATGGCAACCAGCTGACAGAGCTGATCTGCAATTATTATGAGTCTTCAATACATCAACCACACCATGTGCCAAATGTAACAGCTTCTTCCATCTCGTATAATGCTTTTATGACCCAGAAAATGCTGACGTCCTCGGATAGACAATAACGCATACGATGAAGATATTTGTGGGATCCTCCAGATTTAGAAAACCCTGTTCCTGGCGTAACGTTTTTAACTTTTGGCTTTTTTAAAGTATTCGATGGTCAGTGAAAAATAAGGAAACTTGACCTTTTAAAAACATTTGATGGTGAGTAAAATTCTGAAACAAAGAAACTTGAAACCATGATTTGAAATTCAAAATTTGAAACTATAGTTTTGACATCCGAATATTTAAGTTACTCAACATAAATTAGAGTCGCTAGTTTACATACAAAGATAGAGTTAGACATTTATCATATACTTGGTTATGATATTCATTTTTGTTATCATTTCATCTGTCTATTTAATCAAGTGAGAAAAGAGAATACTATTTAAAAGGTTATTTAATCTAGTGAGAAAGAAAATAGAATATTATTTAAAAGGTGATTTAATAATATGAAAATTTTAGAATTCATTATTATCGAATAGAATAAATAGAATATCTGTATTCTTTTTTATTTGATTAATTATATTAATAATTAAATAGAATATTTTGTAATTGTTTTTATTTATTAATTATATTAAAGTTATAAACAATTAGAATTTTAATACGGTAAGAATCATTCTTATTATTGCATTATGTAAAATTTAGAAATTATATTTTTCATTTTAACATTAAGATTTTTGTATGAGAAATAAACAACTACAGATAACTAAAGATATTTTTTGATCATATACAAAAATTATTCTTATAATTACATTTTTTTCTTAATAATTCACAGTTTTTATAGATAAACTTTAATAATAACTTCAAGTTAACTTATACACCATATTATTTTATAGTTTTAAATGAAAAAAAAAAAAAAAAAAACATTCTTCATATCTTTGTGTTATATTTCCCTAATTTAAAGAATGTTCTCATTTGAGCCTGGTTTCTAAGATGCCATAACTTTTTAAGTTCACTTATATTTAAATATTCTTTTTCTTATTATAAAACTAGATT
>APFE031186445.1:26039-36340 GCA_000404065.3 Pinus taeda
GCGTGCGCTTCCGGGCAGGTTGCGTGGCACCACCCCATGCCCGAAGCGCCTCCGGAATCGCGCTTCCGGGGCAACGCCTCCTCAAATGGCAGGAATCGCCTAAAAATGACGGAATCGCGCCACCTAATTTTTGGAAGCGCGCTTCGCCTATCGATTCCGGGACGCTTCGCTTCGAGTCGCGCTTCGGGCTTAGGGGGGGGGGGGGGCGATTCCTGCAACTATGAGTGAAATACTTTCTTTGATCCTCCCCACCTTGTCTAGGGTAAGAAAATCATTGATTATTTCATACTTTCCCCATACCCTAGATCGGGTCCACTTGGCCCCGTGTGGTCCCACTCCTTTAAAGGACTATTCTTCAAGAACCATCCGGGATATCAACTTTAACAAGGATTTGGGGTGTGGGAAACTCCTTTCAAAGCCTATTCTCATGCACCTAACCCCCAAAATCATCCTCCTATCCTTAGAAGCACATAGTTCCTTGTTTAGAAAGCAAGTAAGCCCCATTCTTCAAAACCTTCTCGAAAAGGATCTGGGTCACTCATATCCATTGACTTGTTATTCATTGGTGACTCCATACATATCAGGTCTCTTGCCATCTGTGAAAGTCTGTAAATAGAAGGGAGCCTTAACTGAGGTGATAGTGGGCTAAGACTCCATTGTTGCCCTTGGCCTAGCATTTGCCCTTGGGGATTCCCCTTTAGGTCCCCTGCTAGTTTGGGTGGTAATAGGGCCTTTTCCAACAAAATATTGCACCCTAGTGCAAAGCCTCACTAGATGATCAAGACAATGAGTAACATGGGAGAGTTACCACTGTCACCTCTACTACTATTCCCCTTGTTTTAGTGGTGGATGTAATCCAATGCAAGGAAGGCTTCCCTAGTAGATCTTACGGAACAAATGGCTCAATGAAATTAAGTTAAGAGTTCCCTAAGGCTTCTACTTCTTATACCACCAACTAAGGGGATCAAATAATTAGTTTTTTATTTTTAAACAATAATGAGAATTTTGAAGAATCAGTAACTTCGAAAGATTGGCTGCCACTCTTACACCAGATACAACTTTTTCATAAATGCCACTAATGGGACAGATACAACATGTCTCTGAAGACTTGAACCCACATAGCCGGGGAAACAAATTGTTCACCAAACCACTTGAGCTAAGATCCTTTGACAGATCAAATAATTAGGGTTTATGCTAGATTTTGAAGGTAATTTCCAGATTTGAGTTCAAAGGAGGTCCAATGGCTCTTCCAGAGGCTTAGGTCAACCAATAAAGACTCAAAGCAAGTCCATCGATGCACACAATCAAGAAATTTCTCTTAAATGAAGTAAACTGGCATGAAAAAATCAGAATTTCCTGCAATACACTAATTTATAACAACAACAAAACTAGCCCCAAAAGATTATAAAGTGAAAAATTAAGGGCTATGATGAGAGTAAATAAGAGAATTGATTACAACGATTTTATGTGGTTAAAAGAACATATAATCACATTAAAACCATAGATGTCAGCTTTAAGATATGGCTGAAAAATACACCTTAAATGGCACCTTTGGTTTTGTAATATACTCAACAATTTCTAACCCTAGGAAAATGACACCCAACCTAATGAATGCTGAAAATAAATGATTTTGCTGTAATTAAGCTCTAATTTTCCCTAAAATAATTAAAAGAATGTTTTTTAAAGTATAGGTGATTGCCACAAGAGAGGGGACTTGTGCCTTTCTCAACTTAGGGCTAATGGGGTAAAGTATCAACAATCTCAGGAGAAAAATGGAAACAATGTAGGTTTAAAAGTCGAAGGCAGACCCACTTGTGTCCTGTTATTGATCCAATTAGCGGGGTCGCAAAAGTTCTGACGAACCTGCTGGATGGCACACATAGGGCAGGGACCCACTATTACCTCGGGCTAAGTTCATACTCTTTGGACTCAACAACCTGCTAAATGGTCAAGGGCGAAGTCCCAATTGAAACCTCAATCAAGTCCAAGTAAGACCCTTGCCTTAGATGAGGTCAAAGTGAGGTGGTGATGTTCACTTCCGAGACTGTTTAGCTGTCTCTGGGTGTAACTGTACAACAAAAAACTAAATAGCAGATTAAAAAACACCAAATAACAGAAAGTATATCATGTGACCAGTTGATTTTGGTGTTCATAGATTATCTTAACCAAATATGTCTTTAGTTTTCTATTTGGACTGATGGTTTAGGACTTACTGGTCAAAACAACTTGCTGTCTTATAAAATCAGAATCTAAAGTCTGTGTAAAAACACATGGACGACAACCTATTATGCCCAAATTAGCCACCAAGTGAATGCCAAAGCACTCATAGATCGAAGATCTAGGGGTGGGGAGGTGTTAGGGTGTTAAACAAAGCCTTGAAACCCACTTACCAACTTGTAACCACAGAGTAAGTCAATTTCCAACTAGCTGAAGATTGTTTTTTCTGACAATTGGATGTATATCATGTTAATTTTAGGGCAAGAATGTTCTCTACTGTAGATAATTGCATTTTAATTTTTTTCAACAATTTATACATTACATTCACCCCATAACATCATCTCACCATTAGCAATTATGTAGAGAGAACAATTAACAATGCAGCGGAACAGTAAGGAACAATAGAAGAAAAACATACACAATAGAGACACTAGGATTTAGGTCAGAGACTAGGGCAAAACCCCACAAGGGGAGAAACCCAACCAAATTCTTCTTCTTAGATATTCATCAAATGTTTAGCTAAGATACAATTTACAAATATCATGAGACTTAAGTCTTTCATTATCAATCACATTTGGCCACCTAGGGCCAGTACGATGCAGCAGATGAGAATATCAAAGGGGCATGCACAAGCCTCTAGATCACTGTCACATATAGCACTTGTCTCTGACAAGTATTTCTGATATCACAGCCATAAGTATTTCTATCATCATAAGGACATTGCATCTCACCATTGTCACTGTCATGCACAAACATCGTCATACAACTTAGTCATGAGGACATTGCTATAAGAGCACTGCTACACATCTCTGTCATAAATATACTACCAAATATCACTGCTATAAGAACAAGAGCATAGATCTCTATCTCAAGTGGGAGCACATGTCAGGAGTACAAGAATCACTGCCATAACTGAAAATGTCATTGCTATATATTCATAATGCTATGCATCCCTGTCATGCCATACATTACTGTACATATTATGCCATATATCGCACTGTCATAAGGACAATGCCAAGTATCACTGTCATGCCATACCACACACTCACACACATATATACTTCATACTGTCATTTGAACAATGTCATGCATCTGTTTCATCATTGCCATATATCACTGAGGAAAGGAATACTAGCATACTGAAGATGATATCCGAATCACTGCCCAAGAATCACTGATCAAATATCATAGGTAAAACTGCGATATGTAGCACTCATCATAGGGATATTGATATAGGTCATAGTTATAAGAACTCTGCCATTCATCATTGTCCTTCTCAAAGGACTGTAATAGGAAGCTATTCAACAACCTTTCATACTGTATATAAATTGCCCTACAATCTGCCCAATCAGGATCTCAACATCCAGCAAGTTCATCAACACAAAATAAAAAATAGACACTTTGAAGGAAGACAACCTCTGCCCATAGAAACTCGGCCTTGTGCTACCTTTTAGGTCTGTAGTTTTGATCTTGATTAGGGCTCATATACAACTGTGCATTAGGCTTATGGATCTGCCTCCAAACACCTCCAAAATCTGCGATTTTACCTTGCAAACTATTTTTATCAGCTGCGTTTCTTCACAAACAAATTCGGCCTTTTTTCCAGCAATATATGTCCACAAAACTACACCTAATTAGGGCTCTGCCCTCCTGAGGTATGCACAGACACCTCGACCCTGTCCTCGAGAAAGATTCACCAAAAAATATGCATAGAATTGTCCATCAATGGATGCGGTCTAGTTCTGGATTGTCACAGACCATTTGGCCTTACAAAACAGACCTTGTGGCCCTCTTCAAGTTGTTGTAACTGTTGAAGAATGTAACTAGTGTTGGTCTTTCATAATTGTATTTGAGTCATGATGTAATTTATTTATCAAAAGAAAGAAAAAGAAATTTTATTATTAAGGAAATTGACTTATTAATGCATGGGTTTCATGCTTGGGTCATTTGTTTATAGGTCAAAGCCTCCATTGCAGGCTTTTAGGGTTTACATCAAGTGTCCTTGTCCATGTCATAATGTAAAGAACGCTTCTTGGGATTTATTTGTCAAAGAAGAAATTTATTTTATTGTAAAATAGGTCAATTAGGCCTCCTCCACTATGTCGGCTTCAAACTGGACAAGTCGGCCTAAATAGAGGGGCAAAAACTCCTATATAAATGTGGTAACAAGACCTCATTTGTCACTCTCACTCACCAAGTTCGATATGTATCTTTTGGGGCCAGAAAATGTGCAAATTTCATGGAAGAAGGCTAGCGAAAAGGAAGGTCTCTCTCAAGCACTAGAGGTCAAAATTTTCTCTCTCTCACGTGTGAATTCGCTGAGCTATTGGAGGGGCCAAAACTGCAGTTCTGTTGTTGGGTTGAGGTCCTGTTGCTGGGGGTCGAAATTCTGCAGCTAGGAAGTTGAATTTCTGGATTGTTGCTGGGCTGAAGCTGCTGGATAAGAAGAGACTACTAAATCATCTTGGAGGGATGACTTGGTGGAGGAGGAAGGTTTGTTAGTCTAAGGTCTTGGTCTACCTCATTTTGAATCTACTGAAGGAAGGGTTCTTTGACTGGGTTTTCCCCTATATAGGGGTTTTAGCCTTGGCTGAGTGTCTACATTTGGTGTCCATGATCTTCATGTTTTTGTTTTGATAATTGCTTGATGAGAAGAAGATAAAGGAATAACACAAAGAAGTTAATAAGAACATAATAATATCACAAGTAATTATTAATATAAGGAAATCTTTTTGCCTTTCTAATTTTCTAACATGGTATCAGAGCTAAGGTGAAGAAGAAGGAAAAAGGTAGGTCAAAGATCAATTAAGGAAAAGGAGATCAAAGGAAGGTCATTAAGGAAAAATGATCATATAAAGAGACAAGCCTACTTTCTACAGGAACTATGTCAAACTCAATGAAGGGAGAAAACAAACTAGAAGGTACCTCAAACTACAGGGCTTGGAAAGAGAGGATAGACCTCATTCTCGAAAAGAAGAAAGTTTTGAATCTTGTTCAAGGAAAAATCAAGAACCCTACAGATGAAGCAAGTGAAACAAAGAAAGCAAAATTCAGAGAAATCGAAATATTGGCTATGAACCTAATAGTGGATGGATTAAAGGACAACCTCATCCCATACATATCCAACATAGATTCTGCTCAAGAAATGTATGAGCCTCTCTCCAAATTATTCTCAATCAAGAACATTGGTCAAATAGCAAGCCTCAAGAATGAACTAAGAACTGTTAAGATGACGAATGATGACACCGTTTCATCATATTTTATAAGGATATCTAGAATTAGAGATGAACTCTAAGCAATAGATGAAGTTGTCCCAGAAAAAGAGCTCGTAATTACTGCTCTTCTAGGACTACCAAAATCTTGGAGTGCCTTTGCATTAGGACTTAACAGTTGGAAGGATACACCAACATTTGAGCAAATGTGGAATGCATGCATTCAAGAAGAAGCTTGAATGTCGTTAGCAAACAAGAAGAAGGAAGATAGAATAAAACACCTTCAATGCCTATTCTGTTCATCACAAGAAGGGAATCTTCAAGAAGTTCAAAGAACCGAAGAAGAAATTTGACCTATCAAAGATTGAATGCTATAATTACCATAAGATGGGTCATTATAAAAATCATTGTCTTGAGAATCCAAGGAATAGGAAGAGAGAAAGAGAACATGCAAATGTTGTTGATGAAGGTCCACCAAAGAAGAACAAGACAAAAGAATCTGAAGTCAAAGACTTATTTGCTAGGGACTCTTAGGGACACTATCTCGTGCATATCGTTCCATTTTAAGTTTTGAATTATGTTTTGATTTCTAGAGTTCATAGATCTAACATTTCTTATTAGAACATCTTAAAGTTATTTTGATAGGTTGTAGGTATTCCTCAAAAGGATTGGGTTAAGAGGGAGCCTCCACCATTTTACCAAAAGATAAGTATCTTATTCCTCCTCACATCAAGACTTGTTTATATTGTATACTAATAACCTTTCTCTATATATTTTCCTTGGTTAGGAAAGCTTGCTGAATGCTCAACGGTTTTGAAGGAGACTTCAAAGTATATTCTTGAAGCATGGTAGAAATTCTATTGCAAAGAACACTCTTCAAGAATTGATGTCCTACGAGGTTTGTCAATGAACAGCTCAAGGTATGTCTTAGACTATAAGCTTTGTTACAAGGTTCTCTTCATGTAAAAGGTACGGTTATTCTTCTTTTGAAATTTACTTTACATTACTAACATTGTTATGTCCAAGGTTTTAAATCGTAAAAGATTCTTGTTAGGGTGATTAATCATTACATTGAATCTGTTGGACACCTAATCCTCAATGGGTTAGTGTGGAAGCCGAATGGACAAAAGGAGTCCAAGAGACCTTGGGATGTGAATCCCAACGGTCACAACAATGTACTATAAATGTATATCTCCTGTTAATAAAAAAACGAACTCACATGATTTATCTTTCCTATTGTTCTTGCTCCCATGTGTGTTTAACATGGTATTAGAGCAGGCGTATTCCTACCCTGCATAATTAATTTGAGCCATTTGTTTATGGCCTTTCTGTGCAGTTTATTTCTGCCATATTCCTTTATACAGACCTGCGCCCTGTCTGCCATATTCACTTGAACGTATGAAACGTTCCTCTGCCTGACACTGCCAGCGCTGTCCACGCTGTTCTGACATGTCTGTCTGTTATATACGTTTTTGATATTGTCTGCACCTTCTGTCAAGCCTGCGCCCTCTGACAAGAGACCAGTTGCAAACACTGTCTCACTGCGTTAGTGTCATAGATGTTTTATACCTACGCTCTCTGTACCTACGCTCTCTGTCTGACATTCATCTGACCTGGTTTGAAACGTTTGCGCTGGCATGCTGGTCATCCTAATCTGGTTTGAACGCTGGACGCTTCTTGTTTCAGTTTCATTTGTTTGAAAGCTGGACGCTCTGTCGCTTGATTTCTTGCTGGATGCTTTGTATGTAGTTGGGGCCAAGTCTGTTCTATGATTGCTCGACACACCATGATGGGCACCGTAAAGGGTTCAACCTTGAAATGCAGCTGCTCTTTCCAAGTTTTCGTATGCCTGAGATGACATGCCTGATATGCGTGGTTTTGATACCTCTGCATGGAGATGTGCTGCTGTTGCGTGAAGCCTGACATGCGTGAAGACTGACATGATGTGCTGCTGATGCGTGGTTTTGAGACAGCCTGATATGCGTGGTTTTGATGCCTCTGCGTGGAGATGTGCTGCTGTTGCGTCTCATCAAATCTGCATCCTCTATCTGTAGTATCTGTATCATAATCTTCTAGATTGACAAAAACTTTTCTTTTCCTAGTAGAACGATGTAAAGTGATTGTATGCGACTGTTCATTCATGTTCTCCACTCGAGTTGGTGGAGTTGCAGCTGATTTTTAACTCGTGGCCTTTGAACGCTGATTGTCATAGCGAATTTCACCTCCATCCAACGATTTTGTATTGACCCGTTGACCATATTGCCAGCGAGCCATCTCCTACTCTTTTTCTCTGCAATGATACCAGAAGCTTTGGCAGAGTGGCGCTGATATGTAAATTAAACGCTGCTCTTTGCTCCATATAAAACTCCATATAAACGCTGCATTCATTGCTCTTTTCTCCATATAAACTCCATATAAACGCTGCTCTTTGCTACATATGAATTTGATTTGAATGTGACTGAGGAGAAAGTATGACATGACATATAGCTGCCAGGGTTTGATTACATCTCAGAGACATTTTGTGGTTCTTTGCTGCTAAGGCTTGCTATACGCGGATCATAACGGTTTCTAATAAGACAAACTTATACTTTTTATGCCTCACGGGTTTTATCTGACCGGTCATCCGTTTGGATTATAAACTGCGTAACTATAGGTTTGTAAGTAAAGAATTGTGGAGTAAACGACGCAAATTCAGGGCAATTAAGCGCCCCTGCGTGCAATTCTATATAAAGGAAAATGGCGCCCGTTCTCAGTAATTGGAAATTGCCGTGCCAGTGAAAGAAAGCTTGCCGTGGCAAAGAAAGAAACTTAAATCAAACCCTAGGTGCCATTTCCACTGTCATCCTTCTTTGACAAAATTCGAATCTTGTGGATGAACTCAGGTGGCATGCGTGCAGCAGGAGAAGCACAAAGTTGTAAAGTTCTCTCGATTTTTGCTTATATAGTGTGGAATTAATGACACGTGGAAGTATTTTATTGTATCAAGTTATATCTAGGTGTTAAATGATAAGAAATTTTACTTTGATCGACCGAATGAAATACTGTTTCTTTGACTCGTGAAAGCCCAATTTAACTTGCACAGGGATTGGGGACTTGCACAGGGGTCGCGGTGTGACTTGAAATAGTGTGGCTATGGGGTCGATGTATGCCAGTTAGGATATTGTTGTTGTCGTTGAGTGGAGCTATTGCAGACATTATAAAGACAAATTGCTATGATATAGTACTAAGCACAGCTAGTGCATCATTAAGTGCTGAGTTTATGTTGAGTTCTCTATTCCAGGGTTACACTCAGTATATCAAACTTTATTATCTTTGAAAATTCATTTGAAGGCTTCATTTGCAGTGAGATTATTGATCTATGATTTTTGTACTACCTCAATGAATAGGTGTCATCTACAGCAACCAAGGGCAAAGTTTTGTGTGAACTTGTCTATGAATTGATGTAATCTATTAATTTAATGCAAGGATTGCTGTTGACTGTTTGCTTTAGACAGAGATTAGATTTAGAGATTTGATATGACAGTATTGACACATTATTCTTTGTAAATGCCTATGATAAAGCAACTATTGAGTTGGTACTGTTGACATTGTTGATCTATAGACATGTATTGATGAAGTGGAGTATGAGTTCACATTCTAGGGTTTCAGGGATAAGTCTTGCATTACCAAAGTATTATTGACTGGATATGCTGATGGATAGAGTCTGATGATGATGTTGAATTGACGGGCTAAATGCTATGTCAGAGAGCTTGACAAGCCTTGATACACTGCTATATCTTTACCACTGTTGGTTTGATCATTGCTATGGCAATGTTGCAATGGACAGAACATGGTTGAGATTGCTGTACTAAGATTATCGACAAATTTCATTTGCAAAGAAAGTCAAAGATTGACTCTCTTTTTCACAGTGTGAGTAGTTTGAATAATTTGAGAAGTACATTAAAGCAACGAGTCATTTGCTACATTGAAATTGGTACTGTGCTGTCTGCTATAGTGACTTGGTGATATTGGCATCCTGCTACTCATCTAATAGTTGCAATTATTTATCATTTTATAGACCAATTTGTAGCTGAAGATAACATCACTTCTCTGATTATATTGGTCTGAAATGGATAGAATAGATGATGTATTGAAACTACTGAATAATTTAATGCTGTCCACCGTTGATGAGATGGTTAAGATCAACAAAACCTCTCTTTTCAATATCAAAATTTGTCTCCAAAATGCACATGAGAATATTGAGTTTTTGCAGCTTGAGACAAATCTGCAGCAAGAAGAACTACAACAATGGAGTCATCATTCTGAACATGTTTCTGTTCAGAAGATTGAAACAGACTCCCATAAACAGCAAGTCAATAATGTTCATGTTCATTCAAATAAAGCAGCAGTTGTACATGCAGATGCAGAACCTCAGTCTGCACTTCCCAAGCCCATCATCAGACCTTGGGAACAGCTTGTCCACAACAAGCACAGAACCGGTCTTGGATATGACAAGGACTTGTCCTTTCATATTCCAGACTACTCAAAACCCATTGAGTTTCAGAGTGATGGTTTCATTTATGACAGTTCACCTGCTCCTCATGACAATTCAGCTTCAGCTATTCCAGACTGTGCTCCTCTTCCACAACAGCAACAACAACAAGAGATCGGGAAATTCCAACACTGTGACCGAGTTGGCCATCTGAAAGATCATTGTTTTGATCTTCATCCATGTAAGCATTGCCATAAAACCACCCATTCTTCAAACAGATGCTTCAGTAACAAACGTCCTGCAAGAACAAAGATTCTTCTAGGATGGATCGCTTCTTGGCAATGGGCATCAACAGCCAAGAAGATATTTCAAACACATGTCAGAACTTGTTCCAGAATATT
>APFE031186445.1:37442-65336 GCA_000404065.3 Pinus taeda
CCACAACCTGCCACATCAGTTTTAGAGTTGTAGCCAGAGACAAAGATGCCTGAACATGCCTTTAGTTGGAAATATGGGACACTTCCTCTAGCAGAAGACTTCAACTTCTTGCCAGTTTTGGAAGAGTTCCGGGAACAAAATGAGAACACTTCCTCTAGCAGAAGACTCCAGCTTCTTGCCAGTTTTGGAAGAGTTCCAGGAATTGCATTAAGCATTCCAGAGTTGTTGGTCATCCTTAAACCATCACAGGTTGAGACTTCCCTTTTCAAGTTGAAGTTTTCCTTTTTATGCGGGGTGAGAGCTCCCTTTTATGGTTGAAGGTTTCCCTCTTCAAATCAATAGGAGCACTTCCTCTAGCAGAAGACTTCAGCTTCTTGCCAATTTTGGAAGAGTTTCGGGAACTGCACTAAGCGTTCCAGTGTTGGTGGTCATCCTTAAACCACCGCCCTTTATACCAACATTTCAGAGAGCACATTCAGCCTAGTGTTGCCATGCATTTTTGCACATTTTGTATTACAACTCTCTTCTTGGACTCATACTTAACCCTTCAGATTAAGGGGGGAAATGTTGGACACCTAATCCTCAATGGGTTAGTGTGGAAGCCGAATGGACAAAAGGAGTCCAAGAGACCTTGGGATGTGAATCCCAACGGTCACAACAATGTGCTATAAATGTATATCTCCAGTTAATAAAAAACGAACTCACATGATTTATCTTTCCTATTGTTCTTGTTCCCATGTGTGTTTAACAGAATCTACCCTCATTATTTTATCATTTGATCATTCTTGTGGAACCCTAAAAGGCTTATTGTAAAACCCTAACCTAAGGGTGTGTCAATATTGATTATGAAACCCTAGTCTACTTAGGGTTGTTGATGAAATCTAGAAAACTTATTCATTTATGTGTGGGGTTCTAGTATTGTTATGATAGAAACCCTAGTTCTTTAGGATTTGCTGTTAATGTCTAAATTATGCATTGAATCCCTAAATTTTTAGGGTTTGTGAAAAAACCCTTAAAAGTAAGATCATATGAATGGAACCCTAGGTGTGTATTCCTCAGATTGAAACCATAGTCTGAATCAAATTGTTGTATACCTAATTTTGATGTATTAATGTTTGTGTCTTGGGTTTACCTAGTAGATATGGATATTGGTATAAGATGCTAGTGCATGAAATCCTAGATATGTATATGCTAGCATGCTAACCTAATTGTTGATATTTTATGAATTCTGGGGTTTGTAACAAAGCCCCAGTAGAGATTGATGTTCTAGGATATGAGGATATTGTTTAGTTTTGATGATAAAATCTAGGGTTTGCAACAAACCCTAGTAGAGTCTAACATGTAAATTATGAAAATTGTTGAAACCCTAGATGTATAGCATGATTGTTACTTGATTGAATTGCTGACATCTAAGACTTCGTGTCTTGATGATGAAATCTAGGGGGTTATGTCAAAACTCTAGCAAGAGGTTGATGTCTAGCGTGTAAAAAGATGTCTCTTGAACCTAATCAGGTTCAGGTGTTTAAAATCTAATGCTTCCATTTTATTAATGTCATGACTTTGATATAATATTTTGATTTGTATTTGGTTGTAACTTGTACTTGCTATTAAAGTTTTGTAGGTACATAATCTTCAAGATGTTAACAATGTTCGTGATTGAAGCATGATGAAAGGAAGTTATAAGAATGATGATAATCAAGATAACCTTGAAGGGATGGAACAATGAAAGGTTCTCCGACGTTATAGAAGAAGGAAGCGATTGATCTCCCTAAGTTGAGAGGGAGCCTGAATAAAAGAAAAGGTATATCTCCGTAGTTAAGAGGGAGGGCATATTATGACAGTGAATACTTTGAAGTAAGGAAAAGTATTATCAATAAATGTTCGTGAAGTTGCAAACAAAAGACATGAGGAAGATATGAGGATGTCTTGGTGCTACTGAAGAAATGAAAGAAGAAAAGCTTCCAAATATTTGAATATGAATAACTAAGTGGTATCAAGAAGATTGAGAACCCCGAAAGTTTGTGTTTATGTGTATATTTATATTTGAAAGTTTATTACTGATTGGGGTTTGTGTTTGAACAGGTAAATCTCTCCATAAAGAAGGATGAACACTTGGGAAGCATGCTTGAACAAATGGATATATCTGGTTTACTTTATTAGGGAGAGATGAAGCATCTAATGGTAGATGATGCTTGAGAGTACATCTGGCCAGCCTTTGTGTTGATATCTAGATCTCGAAGAGGGAGGGTGGCGTTGGTCTTGGAGCTCTGACCTTTGATACGCACCTAGATCCCTGGGTTTATGGTTAGCAAGTAAGCTTGATGGTACCTAGACTGGCTGAAAGCTTGAGTCCATCTTAGTCCCACCCGGATAGAATACGTTGGTCAGGTTTCTAGTCTGCAACACTGAGTGTGCTAGAACTCTTCGTAGTTCATTTTGGAGATCTTCCATGTACCTCTATATAAATATAATTATGAATACCTCCCTAGTTAAGAGGGAGTGTTGAAGAATGTAACTAGTGTCGGTCTTCATAATTCTATTTGAGTCATGATTTAATTTATTCATCAAAAGAAAGGAAAAAAATATTATTAAAGAAATTGACTTATTAAAGCATGGGTTTCATGCCTGGGTCATTTGTTTATAGGTCAAATCCGCCATTACAGGCTTCTAGGGTTTAGGTCGTTTCCTTGCCCATGTCATAATGTAAAGAACCCTTCTTGGGATTTATTTGTCAAAGAAGAAATTTATTTTATTGTAAAATAGGTCAATTAGGTCTCCTCCACCAAGTCGGCCTAAATAGAGGGGCAAAAACTCCTATATAAAGGCAACAACTTGACCTCATTTGTCACTCTCACTCACCAAGTTTGATATATATCTTCTGGTGCCAGAAAAAGTGCGAATTTCAAGGAAGAAGAGGAAGAAGGCTAGCAAAAAGGAAGGTTTATCTTAAGCACTAGAAGTCGGAATTTTCTCTCTCTCACACGTGTGAATTTTTTCAGCTGTTGGAGGGGCCGAAACTGCAGTTCTGCTGCTGGGTCGAAGTTCTGTTGCTGGGGGTCAAAATTCTGTAGCTGGGAAGTCGAATTTTTGGATTGTTGCTGGGCAAAAGCTGTTGGATAAGCAGAGACACTAAATCATCTTGGACGGCTGACTTGGTGGAGGATAAAAGTCTGTTAGTCTAAGGTCTTGGACCTTGGTCTATCTCATTTTGAATCTACAGAAGGAAGAGTTCTTTGATTGGGTTTTCCCTTATGTAGGGGTTTTAGCCCTGGCAGAGTGCCTACATCTGGTGTCCATGATCTTCATGTTTTTGTTTTGATAATTGCTTGATGAGAAGAAGATAAGGAAGAACACAAAGAAGTTAATAAGAGCATAATAATATCACAAGTAACTATCAATATAAGAAAATCTTTCCGCCTTTCTGATTTTCTAACAGTTAGAGGGGTTCGACCCTTACCTTAGAAAACAAACTTCTGCGACCTCAAACACATGGAGATACACACCATCATATGCCCAAAATTCATCTTGTAAACTCGGGCAACATCTGCCTCCTCGTCCTAAACCAGATCATAAGTGAAAGACCTCAGATCCACTTTTTCTCTAGCTTGGCTAGGGTATCTTGTGTCTGCGACTACCTCAAATAGAAAGATTACTCAAGGATGTGTTTAGAATGACTTCCAAGGTCTTCTATTTATACAATATGTTGGTGTAGACAAGGGAGCTCTTGAGGTATGCACAGAGACCTCGATCCTATCCCCAAGAAAGATTGACCAAAGTATATGCATAAAATTGTCCAGCAATGGATGCGGTCTAGTTCTGGATTGTCACAGACCATTCGGCCTTACAAAACAGGTCTTGTGGCCCTCTTCAAGCTATTGTAAGAATTTGTAACAGGGGTTTGACCCTTACCTTAGAAACCAGACTTATGTGGCCTCAAACACATGGAGATACACACCATCATATGCCCAAAATTCATCTTGCAAACGCGGGCAACATCTGTCTCCTCGTCCCAAACCAAATCATAAGTGAAAGACCTTAGATCCACTTTTTCTCCAGCTCAGCTAGGGCATCTTGTGTTTGCGACTACCTCAGCTAGAAAGATTACTCAAGGATGTGTTTATAATGACTTCCAAGGTCTTCTATTTATACAATAAGTTGGTGTAGACAAGGGGCGCCATGCATGCTAATGTGACCCTTCCATTAGTAGAGCTGACTTGATGAAAACCATTTCTAATTATACTTAATAATAATTTAAATATATTTCACCATATGCCTTTAAGGATTGCTTGCGCAAACAATTGTCACATCAAATAAAATGAGAGGAGTACCAAACTCATCAACAATAATAATTCTTTTATCCAATTTGAATTCTCCTTATGGGGCAAGATGGGATTCTTTTGGGGTAGTTGGATTTTCCTCGGGGAAATTCATCCCATAATTGCCCCAAAATTCAACACTCCCTCTTAGCTAGGGAGGCATTTCTTGCTGCACCATGTGCCTCATCTTGGATGTACATATCTCGACATCACTGCATCGTGTCTCATCTCATCTCTGCTCATCTCCGCTGAACAATGATTTCTTGATCTAAAGACGAAGAATCATCATAGGGGAGATCAATTTACCACTAGGGTAAAGATCCTCCAAACCTTATATCTAATGACAATAGGGTAGATCGATATACCATTCTTTGGTAAAGATCCTCCGAACCTTATGTCCACTGATTAATCCTCATTGACCATTGGGGAGATTGATTTACGACAAGTGGTAAAGATCCTCCAAACCCTATGTCATATCCAACATGATCCTCAGTGATCAAGTGGTTGAACACCATGCATCCCGGA
The DNA here is from genome assembly GCA_000404065.3 of Pinus taeda. Lineage (NCBI taxonomy): Eukaryota > Viridiplantae > Streptophyta > Pinopsida > Pinales > Pinaceae > Pinus > Pinus taeda. Next base: position 42,284 of record APFE031186445.1, read on the forward strand.
CTTAGGGAGATCAATTTACCAAACTCTTTCTTCATGGGTAAAGATCCTCCAAATCTAAGTCTCCACTCATTGGCCAGATGAGTGGCAGTCCTCACAAGCCCAACTTGTGGGTAGGATGCATGCTGGCGTATACTTGGTCAAGTCCTTGACTTAACAGTAGGGGGAGATACACACTTACCACAAGTGGTAAGGATCAGACACATCCCTACATCGAAAATAGGGGAGAGACACACTTACCATTCCTGGTAAGGATCAAACACATCCTATTGTCCATGGCTTACAAGGAGTACCCTCAACCCCAAGAGCTTCCAGAGCTCAGTGTTCGTGATCAACCAGGATCCCTTCCTGAAAGGGATACTTTCTCCACAACTCCAGGCTGCTCTCTGAAGACCAAGAACTTCGCTTTTGGCAAGGCCTAGTGAGAATGTCAACAACTTGTTCGCTAGACAAGTTGTGTTGGAGCCTCACTGCTCCTCTTTGCATATCCCAGATATAGTGATATCTAATCTCAATGTGCTTTTGATCTGTCATGGAACACATTATTCTCTAAAAGTCGGATCCCACTTTAATTGTCGCAATATATCACAGAGGTGTCCAACACATGCTCAAACAACTCTCTAAAGCGCTTTCTCAACCACACTGCCTTGGAGCTAGCCATGCTAGCAACAATGTGCTTTGCCCCTATTGTACTCAAAGCAACAAACTTCTACTTTTGGCTCTTCCAGGACATCATGGCAGACCCCAAGCTAAAACATCACCTAGATGTGCTTTTCCTGTCAACAACATTTTTAGCCTAGTCAGCATCAGTGTATCCATAACGTTTGACAATGTATCTCAGTCCATGATTAATAATTTCATGTAGATATATCAACACATGTTTAGCAACAACCCAATATATATTATACATGGCGAGGCTCTATCTGGCTTAGAGTACACGATGCAAAGCGAGGGTCCATTTAGTTTCCTACTCATCGTGGGAACTACCAAATCTATATTTGAAGAGAAGTCCCTCTCAACTGGTTCAGTGTAATCCATCATGCCAAGTCTCTGACAACATACTTCAAGAAAGTCCTCATCATCTCTCTATTATACTTCTAGTCAACTCTCTTTGGCACTGAGTGATGAGATGATCTGATCTTGTCAAAAATAAATTATTAACATATAAAATCAAATATCAAAGACATACCTTCAACCTAGAAGAGAGGTTAGAGTCCGGATCAAATGTCCATTAATCCAGGCATACCAAACACAAGGGACTGGCTTGAGTCCATATGGGGCTTTTTTCAATCTGTAATCACGAGTCTCCTTCTCATGTGCCTCAAAGCCTTGAGGTAGCTCCAGGTATGCTTCTTCTTTAAGTACAACAACTAATAATAGTGCATCTGGCAATGTGCTAGTATCTCATCATAGTCCTCTCCCTTTGAGAGCATATTCATGGAAGCATCTGATACTGGAACATATTTGTAATCTAACATTGTCCTTACATGAAGGACATATTGCTCCCAACAACTCATCAGACTGGTGTATTCAATTTACTAGTGCGCACCCTCTGAATAGGAAGCCTCTTTTAGTTATAGTCATCAACCTAGGAGACGGCAATCCTTTCTTCAAGGTTTAAGCTCTTGTCCTTCATTTTCAAGCGTCATTCTAATCATGGGATGGCTGTTAATTTTTGACAATGTTTTATGCTGAAATAATCACTTAAACAATTTCTTCTTTCAGTAGCATTCACTTTTTCAATTTATTTTCAATCACCCAATAACACTAAGCAATTGTAGGTAGAACAGTAAATAATATGCACAACAAAAGACAACCAAGATCAATGAGACATAGAGATTTAGGTCAAAGACTAGGGAAAAACGCCACGAGGGGGAAAGACCGACCAAATTCTTCTATTAGATAATCAATTATTTAGCAAATAGTAATTCCATCAACAAGTCAAAGTCAATGCCTTGACCAATCCAAAACCAATCAATGATGAGCATATAAAGTCAATTTTGGTCAAAATCATGTTGACATGGACCAACATTAATAATAATATTTTTCCATGTGCAAATTTGATTTTTCCCAAGTGGAAGAGGGGTCTCTTTAGGTTGCTGGGTTTCCCTAATGGGGAAATTGCATCCTCAACTGCCAATTTTCAACACTCCCTCTCAGCTAGGGAGGAATTTCCATCTACATCATATGTCTTATCTCGAATGTACATTTCTCATTATCGCTGCATCATATCTCATCTCATCTCAACTAGTCTCCGCTCATCTTTGCCGAACAATAATGTCTTGATCTAAAGAAGAAGAATCATCATTGGGGAGATCAATCTCCCAACCCTATATCTAATGACAATAGGGGAGATACACACTTACCATGCTCTGTCAGGATCAAACACATCGTATTGTCTGTTGATCTTACCACCTTGATCCTCAAGAATCGAGTGGTAGAACACCTGCATCAATAACTTGGGGGAGATACCACTTACCACAAGTGGTAAGGATCAGACACGTCCCAAGTCTCCTCACCCATTGGCTAGATGGGTGGCAATCCTAGCAAGCCCAACTTGTGGATAGGATGCATACTGGGGTATAATCGACAGTATGGGAGATACCACTTACCATTCCTGGTAAGGATCAAACACATCCTACTTTGACAATAGGGGAGTTACCACTTACCATTCCTGGTAAGGATCAGACACATCCTGCTTTGACAATAGGAGAGATACCACTTACTATTCATGGTAAGGATCAGGCACATCCTATTGTCCATGGCTCACAAGGAGCACCCTCAACCCCAGGAGCTCCCCGTTTCCATTTGCCCCCCTAACCCCCCAAATTAATTGAAGTCAAAACATAGGGGGAAGAGCATAGCTTAGTGTTCTTGATCAACCGTGAACCCTTCTCGGAAGGGTGACATCCACCAGTCCAAGTTGCTCTCTGAAGACCAAGAACTTCCCTTTTGACAAAGGCTTGGTAAGAATGTCAGCTATCTGCTCATTAGTCAAGCTGTGTTGGAGTCTTATTGCTCCTCTCTGCACCTTATCCCAGATATAGTGATATCTAATCTCAATGTGCTTGGACTTGTCATGGAACATGGGATTCTCTGAAAGTTAGATCCCACTCTTATTGCTGTAGTATATCACAATCGTATCTAGTTCCTGCTCAAACAACTATCCAAAGAGCTTCCTCAACCATACTGCCTCACAGCTAGCCATGCTAACAACAATGTAGTCGGCCTTTGCCGTGCTAAGGGCAACAAACTTCTACTTCCGGCTCATCCACGATATCGTGGCAAACCCCAGGCTAAAACAACACCCAGTTGTGCTCTTCCTGTCAACAACGCTACCAACCCAATCAACATTAGTATATCCATGAAGTCTTAGCTTGCCAAAAGTATATCTCAATCCATGATTGATAGTCCCATGCAGGTATCTCAACACATGCTTAGCAACAACCTAGTGTGCATGTAAGGGCTCCACCATAAATTGGCTTAAAGTGTTGATACTAAAACATATGTCTGGTCTAGTGTTCACTATGAACATCAATGCCCCAATTAATTGTCGATACTCAGAAGGATTTGCCAAGTCAGGTCCAACAACTTCACCACAAAGTTTCTTGAAGTTTATTTCCATCAGAGTGGCCATAGACTTGCACTCTACCATCCCAAATCTTTCCAACTGCTTGACAACATATTTTCCTTGAGAAAGGAAAATATCACCAGGTTTCTGCCACACCTCTAAGCCCAAGAAGTAGTACATCAAACAAATGTCTTTCATTTGAAACTCAGAGGCCAACTCCCTCTTACACTGGAGAATAAGAGGCTCTCCACTTGTCAAGAATAAATCATCAACATATAATACCAGAATCAAAGGCATACCTTGGTCAACTTTGTAGTAGAGGTTTAGATCAACATTGTTTCTAGTAAATCCAAGCTTCATTAGATAGCTATTGATGCGAGCATACCAAGCCCTAGGGTCTTTCTTCAATCCATAAAAAACCTTCTTCAACGTGCACACATGAGTTTTCCTGTCATGCTCCTCAAAGCCCTGTGGTTGCTCCAAGTACACCTCTTCCTTGAGAATGCCATGTAGAAATGCAGTCTTCACATCCATCTGATGAAGTGTCCATCCTTGGCTAGCATCAAGAGCAATGATAGATTGAATGGTAGTATATTGGGCAACCGATGCAAAAATCTCATCATATTCCTCTCCCTCTTTCTGGGAGAAACCTCTAGCTATGAACCTTGCCTTTTACTTTTCAATACTTCCATCAACACCATGCTTAATTTTGTAGATCCAATCTGAAGTCACAACAGTTTTTCTTTCTGGTCTCAAAACCAATTCCCATACATCATTCTTCATGATGGATTCATATTCCTCAACCATAACATCCTTCCAAACTTTTTCCTTCACAACTTCTTCAAAAGTGCATGGTTAAGCTTATATAATGTTGCTCATAGCTACAACGTATCCCTAGTATCGACATGGCTTCTTGTTCTCTCTGAAGGTTCTTCTTGGGGCAGCATATCCCTCAACATCTTATAAAGTGTCATGAAGCCATACTAGTCTCTTTCTAGTAGAGGAAGGATCACATTGAGGTGGATCCAAAGGATCCATGGGTGCTATGGGATCATCAACAAAATCAGGCTCAGCCTCAGGCATAGGATTTTCTTGTACATCCATGGCATCATCCTTTCTTTCAACATTGGCAGGATGAGGAGTGTCCCTTGCTTTCCCAAGAGCAACATCTTCATTAAATGTCACATCCCTGCTAAACTCCATGTTCCTTTGACTAGGTACGTATATTCTATAAGCTTTAAAATTTTCACAATAACCAACAAAGTACCTTTCTTTCCTGAAGCTTCTAGCTTGGTCCTCTTCTCCTTTGGCACATGAATGTAAACAAGGAAACCAAAGATCCTCAAGCGTCCAACCTCGGGTTTCATACCTGTGAAGGCTTCTTTGAGAGTCTTGTCACCTAAGACTTGGTGGGGAGTTCTATTTTGAACATAGACATAAGTGTTAGCAACTTCTCCCCATAGAAACATTGGCATCTTTTGATCATTCAACACAACTTTGGTTGATTTCATAATAGTTCTGTTCTTCCTTTCAACTACACCATTTTGTTTAAGATTATAAGGTACGATGGTCTCTTTCTTAATTTCATCTTCCTTGCTAAAGTCAATGAATTCATTTGAAGTGAATTTTCCTCCATTTTTAGTCCTCAAAATTTTGTATGAGTTGTTGGGCCTGCGCAGTGAGAAGTGAGTTACGTTCCGACGTCTAATTTTTAACCTAACTAAACCATGCAGCGAACATGTGGCAACGATAAAAGTTAAAACTTGTGCTCGCCGAGTTGAGGGTTGAAAATCGCCTCAGTTGCCTAAATCACAATCAATTGGCGATTTGCAAGTCAAACTCGCATTGACCATGAGTCAAACTCGATCAACACAAGTTTGACTCGCCCAGAGTTGAATCGGATCGTTTGAGGGAAGAATAGAGTTTGACTCGCGATTAATCATGAGTGATCAGAGATTCATGTTTCACTGCTTAAGGATTGCTTGCCCAAACAATTTTGTCACATCAAATAAAATGAGAGGAGTGCCAAACTCATCACCAATAATAATTCTTTTATCCAATTTGAATTCTCCTTGTGTGGCAAGATGGACTTATTTTGGCGTAGTTGGATTTTCCTTCGGGAAATTCAGTCCATAGCTGCCCCAGATTTCAACATATCACTCTAGGCAAAGTGCCTAGATAATTTCTTGATTTAAGATCTGATTTATTTATTACTCTAAACTTGAACATTTGACTCTAAAGATGTAAAATCAGCAAGCTTAAAATGATAGAGTCATGAAATAATAGTTCAGAAAGGTACTTACTTGTTTGGGATTGTGAAGTTTTGGTTTTTGTTGCAGATTTATGATGATACAACGAACAAATAAATTCAGATATGCAAAATATAGACTAGATACAAGTGTAAAATATACCCAATAGAACCATGTATCCATGCTTGGACTAGATCTAGTAATAAACTCGAATTCTCCAAAGTATAACTTGCTAATAAGATAAGATAAATTAAAAACAAGTAAATAGATCATAATCTAATGTTGAAAAGTTAAAAAAATGGATTTTGAAAGAGTAAAGTGGTTGTTGGATTACTATCTTGTGCCCAACTTACCTCGCCTTTGTTGGGGTGTGAAATTTGCACCTCCTTAAGTTGATCTTGTTGATAAATCAACGGAGTGGGTTGTCTCTATGAAAGTCACCCCCTCAATTGACTTAATAACCTTGAAAACATGAAGGAATAATTGATATTTATGATATAATAAAATTATTAATAATTAAAGTAGACATATTCTAGAAGTCTACGTACGATCAAAGAGGAGGAAAATGAAAGAAGTTAGGGATGGAGATCACATAAAATCAACTAAGAGATTTTGGAGATGGTTGAACCAATTAGTCATATTAAAAATTTATTTTGGGCACCTTAATTCTTTATTACGAGGTCTCATGTATTGTATTGGTGTGAGTAAGGGTGTTGTATTATTATTGTAAATTAATACAATGTGACTTTTGAAGTATATTTTGTTCTTATGTGATTTTCCATGTGTAAATATTTCCTTATGGCTGCTCCTAATACCACAATTGGTATCAGAGCTAGGTTGAATATTACTCTCTAATAAGAGTGCCCAATGTTGTGTAATGTCCTCTCCTAGTCTTGATAAAGGGGTTAAAAAATCCCACATTTTCCAATCTTGGGGCAAAAGTTTGGGTCAGTTGAGGCAAAAAGGCCCAAAATTGGGGGTTGCACCCACAACCCCTCACATTTGGAAGCCCATGAAAAAATCTATAAATAAAGGAGAGTTGAGATCAAATGGGGATCATCAATTTGGATTCGAATATCTCTGATTTTCTTGAGCCTGAGGTTGATAGGGTTTTAAGACCCCTTTTTCCCTACTAATTTCGGTGGTGAAAGATTCCACCCTAGTTAGTAAACTTTTCTTTATCTTTTGTTTTGGTCTGGAATCATGGGTTTCATCCAATTGGGTAGACAACAAGTTTTGGTGGCAAATCTAGGGCAAAAACTCAAATCCGTTGAAGTTGTTCTTGTCTGTTCTAATGCAGGTTTCATTGCATTCTTTCCTGTGGCAAATTGACCTTTCTATGGCAGAATTGTGTGATATTCTGGGCAACTTTGGAGGGCATTTCCTGAGGCAGTTCGACCTTCCATGAGGTAGATTCAGAGCAATCTGTTTGCAGGTTCGTTGAAGGCAGTTGATTTATTGGATTTGCGGCTCAATTGGAAGATAATCTGAGGAATTTGGGGCTGCAAACTAGGGCCGTAGGGGCCGCAAATCAGTGCCGTAGGGGCTGTAGACCTGTTTGGCCAAAATCTGAGACAACAACAAAGGAATCTTCTTTGGTTACTCCACTGGTCAACAAGCTGGAACATCAAGATCTGTGGGCACCAAACGCTCGGTTAAGTAGAGGGGAACTATATTGAAGCCTCCCTGAGGCATCAAGGTCTGAATTTAAGCCAGCACGGAAGTTGTTTGGGGGGCAAAAGAGGTCTAGTGTCACGGGGATAATCCACAGTCAACACAACTGTCACAACAAGGGCTATATCAAACACAGATCTCATTCAAGAATCCGTGGGTTACATCAGCTCGGAACAGGCAAGGACAATCCCAAGACAAGCTGATCCCTGTGCAGTAAGAGCGGAGTAGCACAATAGATAATAAATTGTTATAACATGTTATAACATACCTGTACTGATTAGTTTAGTTATAGACATACCTGTACTGATTAGTTTAGTATAGTTATAGTGTGTACTAGTTTTGTTAACACTACAAATCAACGTCTTCATTTGGTTGGATACAATACCTATTACTTGGGCAGTCAACCCTATCTGTTGTGAGATTGCTGAAGAACTTAATTACTGTTGGAATTCTTCCATGCTACTGTTATTGTTAATGTGCACTACTACTAGATAATTATATTGATGTAAAGATATTTATATTCATGCATGCTCATTGTTAGATAGTGTACTGTTGTGTATCATATGATTTATTAATAACTTTAGTCAAACAGAGAAACCTTTGGGAAAAAAAATTCCCTTGGGACCTTACATTGGCATTAGAGCCGGAATCTTGCCAGTCTGAGGACTAACAATGGAATCTAGACTACTTGGGTGAGGGACCAACACTCTTACAAATCATAATGGCAATATGATGATGGGAAGAGTGATGGAAGGAGAGATTTTTAGAGCTGGAGATCAACTCCCCTCTCCATCCAAAGATGCCCTTCTTCGTTTGTTGGAAGAGGTGATAGGGCAACTACAAATGGTGGGATAGCCACCTTCTCCATTGACTCTAGCAGCTATGGTTCCAACATTAACAAACTTGGATGAGTGCAAGTCGTGGAGGCATAAAGATGAAAAAGTGAAGCTTGTTGCTGCACGCTATCTGAAGGAAATTTTAAGAGTTACAGTCCCCAAAACCCCTTATGAAAAGAATCTAATGCAAAAAATTAGGGAGCTCCAAAGTTCTTTGGAAGGAATGCAACTTGAAGAGGCAAAGAATAAAGGACATCAATCTTTTGAACTTGGTGGTATGGGAAGTGCAAAACTAAGTTGCACTGAAAAGGATATGGGAACGAATACGGAAATGGGGTTTGAAACAGATACGCCGATTTTTCAAAAGATCCGGATACGATACAAGAAGGAAACGATATATATATATATATATATATATATATATATATATATATATTATATATATATGACAAAATACAAATTTCATCTTACCATTCAATATTTAGAATCTAGATTCTATATTTAAAAATACATAATCATCATCATGAATTCAACATAAACAAATCATCATCATCAATTCAACATAAAATTTAAACATTGTCATCATCATTAATGATTATTATAACATTCAACATATCGTCAAGTTTCTGTTTCCAATTTCAATCATCAACATCATCACCAAATTAATAATGCTAAATGCACACTACATAGTACAACTTACAAAGTGAACTATGACTGACAATCTACTATCATATGACATATTATGGTATTCAATGTTCATTGTTGAAAAATTTAAAACATCATCATAAATTACATTTACATATCATCAAATATGTCTTCACCCATGTAATTAAGATCCACTTCAACATTTGGATCCTCTCCATGAGTGGGAGCATTGCTGCCATGTCCACTTGAAGATGCAATTATTGGTGCCTTCTCATCAAACAAAGTCATATGAGACATGGCATTCAATGTCATATCCAAGTCAGGCAATCTAGAAACGGATCCAAAACCCTTATAAATGTCTGAATTGTTTCATAAATAGGATCTTGCGTTTCCAAAAATATTGAAACGTTTCAGAAATAGGATCCCGCGTTTCCAAAAAAAACTGAAACGTTTCAGTGCCGTGTCGTTCTCGTTTCCGTTTCCGAAACGCTGAACGACGTTTCTGGGGTATAAGAGGGACATTTCCGGTAACTTAGGCTCAAAATTGTCACCTTACAATATTGATGAGGTTCAAAATAAGCCTAGGATTATTGGTCATGATCACCATACATCAAATTTTAGTACTGATAAAAGGGGCCTTATTGGATTTGTTGTTGATGCCTTCACATCCGCACCTTTCATTGCAGCTCAAATAAGTGATGAGAGAAGACATCATGAGAAGTACCTCTCAGTTATTGGGACTAGTAATCTAACCTCTATTGGATCACCATCGTACGACTCTAGTGCCCCTGCGGGTGGTTTTTGTGAAACTGATAACAATCCTATTGGAGCATCAACATATGGGACCGGTGTTTTGCCACACAATGTCCTTAATGAGAGAAGATCCCCATAACTATATACATAAGCTTTTGGAGGTGGTAGCATGGGTATCATTGGGTCATCGGTATATGGATCAAATCCTCAAACAATTCACTCCTCTGATGTGAACCAAGGTACTCATGAAAGAAGCCTTGGATTATATTCAGGTTTTGTTGATAGAAATATCATTCTTGTTGAGTCCGCAGGGTATGGATCTAGTGTTAGGGAGGCCCATATACATGATGTCTTGTGGAAATTAGTGAAGCCTAGTTCGGAGCAAGGTGAAACATATATGCTAAACAATATCTTTGAGAGGTTGTAACAATGCTTTGAGGCTTTACCTAAAGAGGATGAAAGTGACATTGCATTTTGTGAATATGGAAAAAATAATGCTCAAACATAATTTCATGGGAAACTAGGCACAACAAATTTAGACAAATGAGCAAGTGAAGCTATGGTGGTTTCTGATGTTGAGAACAAGGGAGCCATATGCGAATTTGCCATGTTTTTTGATGAAGCAAAGTTTGCGGACAAAGACATAAATCAAATTTTAGCATCCATGGGAGACATATTTGAATTGACTAATATTGGCCAACACTCCAGTATAAATAACTCTGAATCTGGGATGATGAGTCCACCAACAATAGCAACATTGACAACAAAAAAATGGTTGATGCAAGGCAAAGGACGACCAACTCCAGTCAGAATTTTTTCGTAAGAAATCCACTTAAAAATATGCAAGGGATATCGGTGGATAATTAGACTCATAATTCTATGTGTTTGTTAATGCGGTGACAATCACAAGGTAGAGGCAATATGAGTTCCTTACAAAGAGTTGCAGATACAAGGATGAGTCCTCCAAAAGTTGTAACATCTGGTATGGGTGATGTACTTGGACATCAGTCACAACAGATCGATTCGCTACAACAGCTAAATCTACAACTACAGTTGAATGTGCAATGACAAGTGAAATTGCTACAACCCCCCTCATCTCAACAGTCTTTGAGTCCACGACACTTACTGAATGTATAGTACCAACAACAACAATTGCAGAGAAGATGACGCTTTCAGGAGGTATGAATCCTTTTGCATCAATGGGGGTAGGGAACATAAATGGTGTGAACAAAATTGAGTGGTGTTGGTAGGCTTGAGTGGTGGTCCTCAAGGAGATCTCGTGAACATGGGCTTAAGTGGTATGAACTAGTGTTGATAATATCGACGATGTGTTGGTGATATTTGAAAATATTGCGATATTTTCCCCAAAACGATGTATCACCAAGAAAATATCGCGATATTTTATGTTTTGAAAATATCGCCAATATATCGCCAAAAAACCGCGCAATGACCCAAAATATCACCGGGCAAGCTTGGCTGCGGCTACAAAAGCAAATTTTGACTTTTATTTGCTCATTTTTCTTTGTTGATCTTGGAGAAGGAAGGCGAAGAGCTTTGTGGTGGTTTTCAAGGAGGGATTGAGGATCAAACAACCATTATCATCACCAACGAATTTTTTTTTTTGTGGATCAAAGATTCAAGAACAGAGACAAACTTCATTTCTTCCATTAACAGGTATGTTCTTAAAAACCCCTACGTCAAAGATTTTTTTCATAGATTTAGGGTTATGCTTGCTTGCCTCTTTGCCTGCCAACATTTTGTTTTTGTTTTTTGTTTTTTACTTTAACATTTGTATGATTTTCATGCCCATGAGCCAATGGAATGGTTTTCTCCATATTTGGATAACAAGCTTCATTTTTCTTTTTTTAACTTTTTTATTTGCACCCTCTTATTGCCATTTTTCATTGCAAGTAATGTAGTAAAAAAATACTTTTTAAATTGGGTGGTTGTTATTTTTTGTGCATGGGGGTTTAATGCCAATTTTTGGTTTTTTTGGTGTGCCCTAGGTTTGAATTAATCCACTACAAATATGCCAAATCCCTTGGACCCATTTTGGGAGTATGGGGAACCTGATGGTGGGACCAATCGGGCATATCTAACATGCAAATTGGGCGGGGACAAGATGACAGGAGAAGTTACACGATTGAAATACCATCTGGTTAGACTCCTTGGACATGGAGTTGGGCTTTGTAAAGAATCTAGTGCAGAGCTTATACAAAAAGCTCTTCAAGCAATTGAGGAAAAAGACAGGAAGAAAGAAGAGGTAGAAAGAAACATGGCTAAACATGCAAGTAAATCTTTTGGGATATCTTCTTCCGATTTTGAGGCTTAGGGTAGTGGGAGGGGCTCCACAATGTCACTTGTTAGTTCTAACGTTGCTGGGAGTGGGAGGTCATCCTTTTTTGTTCCACGAAAGGGACATGGAGGACAACCTTCCATAAAATTAGTTGTTAAAAAAAGGAGAAGCAAGAAGCAGATAGAGTTATGGGGAGGTGTCTTTTCTGGAGCGACTTACCTCACGGTATCACCAAAACCAATCCATTTTGGCAGCTAATGTGTGATGCTATTGCTATTGTGGTCTGAGGGTACAAGAGTGCTACATATGAGGAGTTGCCGGGGCTAATCCTTCAAGCAGAAAAGAAGGACATCAACTCTAGATTGGCGGAGTTGAAACAAACATGGGAGGTGTCTGGATGGACAATGATGTCTAATGGTTGGACAGATAGGAAGGGTAGGACCCTTCTAAATTTCTTGGTACATTGTCCTAAAGGTACATTGTTTATTAAATTAGTGGATGCATCAACACATATAAAAGATGCAACCTTGATATGTGAGTTGTTAGATGGGTTCATTCGGGAGATTGGTGTGCAGAATGTGGTGCAAGTCATAACAGATAATGCAACTAATTATGTGTTTGCTAGATGGATGCTTATGGAGAGGCACTGGACTCCATGTGCAACACATTGTATCGATTCCCTGCTTGAGGATACGGGGAAACTCTCCTTCATCAAAGAGGTGATTGATATGGCTAGGAGCATCCCCAAGTTTATATATAACCTTGCTTTTGTTCTTAGCCTCATGAGGAGATACACTAGAAACAAGTAGTTGCAGCGTCCTATAATCACACGTTTTGCCACCAACTTTATTATTCTTCAGTCTTTTTTTTTATGCCAGTTTGAGTTGAAGCAAATGTTTGTTTCTGATGAGTGGCGTGATTGTAGATACAACAGGAGATAGGATGGGAGAGCCATTGCAAAAATGGTGTACACTGACACATTTTGGGAGTAGTAGAAGTGTACTCAATTAGTGAACCTATAGTAAAGGTTTTGAGATTGGTAGATGGGTTGAAGCTTACAATGGCTTATTTATATGAGGCCATGGATAGGGCCAAGGAGGCCATTCGTGCTTATTATGCAGACAAGGGTTCTGCTGGGCTTAATAGACAGAGGATGTTATGGGATGTGATTGATAGTCGGTGGACAGGGATGCTTCATCAACCCATTCATGCAACAACACTCTTCCTCAACCCTGCATTTTCATACAAATGCGGCTTTGATTTTGATGGCGAGGTGATGGAAGGACTCCATTCCTTGTATTCATAAGATGGTACCTGATCCTAAGCTTCGTAGCAAAATCAATCACGAGATATAGTTTTATCGGGATTGTATTGGCCTATTTGGCTTTATGATGCTATTAGGGAAAGGACCCTCTTCATGCCACGTAAGTGACAAGTCACGACTCATTGGAATTTTCAATTTAGAATTATGTTTTAAGTTTTTAATTTCTTTATTTTGTTGTAGATATTTGGTGGCGAAGCTATGGTGCAAGGGCACCAAATTTGCAGAAATTGCCCATAAGAATCCTGAGTCAAACATGTAGCTCTTCAAGGTGTGAGTGCGATTGGAGTGTATTTGAGAAAATACACTCAAAAAAACGCAACGGGTATAAGTTTGAGCTTCAGCTTTCAATTGAGCAATTACATTTATTGTAATTTTAATTTATGCCCCTCAAGTGTCAAGAGTCAAGACTCATTAGTTTTTTTGACACTCTTATAGGTTGGAGTTCTCACATCTCATTGATTTAGTGTATGTGCATTATAATCTCCGACTTCGAGTGAAGCAAATAGAAACACCAATGGATCCAGATGCTATTTCCTTAGACAATATTAATGTATTGACTTAGTGGAGGGTGGAGTCTGAGGTGCCCATCTTGGAGGAGTCACCTGCATGGTTAGATGAACCATTAGAACAAGGGCAACAAGAGGAGGAGGACTCGGGGGAGGAGCAACTTGAGGGGGAGGAGCAAGAGGAAGAGGAGGATGAGGATGAGGAGGAGGCTGTGGGAGCATCAGTGTCAACACCATCTGTTATAGATATAGGAGAGAACAACTCCATACCCAACAACCATTATTTGACATTAGGTGCAGGTTCAGGGCCTTCTATTGCTAGGGGCAGGCCTGACAAACAACCCATCATGTTTTCCCGTAAAAAGAGGAGAGGGCACTGATCTCATATAGCTAGCTGCTAGTTTTATTTGTTTTGCTACATATAACTCATGATGATGAGATACTTTTATATATGTGATGTTATTTTGTATTGGTTCTCCACATTTGAGTCGTTGATTGGACAATTATCAGGGATCAACAAGATTTGGTATTGCCTTTTGTTAATTTTAGATAACAATGGTATGTTCTATGCTTTAGCACAATTTACTTCAGTGATCTTTATCAGCCCAATGACAATTCCAATAATATTCAGTGGCAATCACATTAACTTAAACACTTTGACAGTAAATGCAGATAGAACATAAAACATGTGCAGAAGACAAGCCAAGACAAGAGGACACAAGATGTGGCGGATGCCAGGAAAAATCCCCAATTTGGGAAAACCCTTTGATCAAATCTTCTTATTATTCTTCAATAATTCGGCATAGATAGTACAAATATCAAATTAACTTGCTCAAAACAATCTTGTCAAAACCAGTAGTCAACAACAGCCCTAACCAAAAAGTCAACGTTGGTCAAAGCAACACCAAAATGTCCTTCAAGCAGCTCAACAACAGATTAATTCAACCTTCCAAGAGAGTCAAAGTCAGCCCAAAACAGGTCGGTCAAACTAGTCAAAGAAGAGAGAAAACACTATTGTAATTTATGCAGTCAAATATGAAGTCAATGCTGAAGTCAACCTTGGTCAAATTGCCCTAATCATCTCTATTTTTGTGCCAATGAATGTGGCCTCCAAAAGACGAAATTCTGTCCTCAAGATAGAAGTCAACTAAGGTCAAACAACAAGGGTCAACGCCGCCTTGTACCCCTGAAATTTTTGGCCAACAAATAGTCCAGAAATTTGGCCTCCTACCACACGTGCGAAGAAGAGAGAGAGGTTGTCCTTGAGTTGTACGAACCAATCAAGAGAGGAGAGAGATGATGTGATGTGTTGATTGATGTCCAAATGAGGAGAGAGGTTACTCCTATTTATACACTTCATTGAGGGTGAGGAGACACATCTATTGGGCTTCATGAGCCTACATTTGACTGAGGCCGACCTTGACAATTTGTGCATGAGAGAATAAATTCAAAATTCCATTTCTGCTTGTCATAATGAGATGATCCTTATATCAAAATTGGACCTCTCAACAAGAGGAATCCAATGCAATAATAATCTCCATCATATGAGTTGTCCTAAGGTGGAATTTGGCCCTAGGTTCCAATTTTAAGACTCCCTCTCAACTAGGGAAAATTCCACCTGCGAATCCATCTGTCATCATGCCATCCTGTCATCTTGTAATCCTGTCATTTTGTACCATCCTTGTCATCATTGCCCTGCTCTGCTATGCTTTATTGAACCATGAAGTAATACTGAAGAAGTGATCGAGAGTGCGTCATAAGATTATACCACTCTCCACTAACAAAAGTTTTTGTCAGTCCTTGATCCCAGATCAAGTTGTTGAACACCAGGCACCCTAGTCATAGGGAGTACAACAATACATGATGCGTCGATCGATAGTGATATGGTCCCGAACCATCTTTTCCCAATTCATTGGCCAGATGAGAGGTACTTCCCATGAGTCCACAGAGTAGGATGTGTGCTTGGGCATCGACAAGAGAAGGTGAACCACTCATCCTGCTCATATGCCATAAGAGAAGGTGAACCACTCATCTTGCTCATATGCCATAGGAGAAGGTGAACCACTCATCCTATGCATATGTCAATTGTAGGGGAAGGTGAACCACTCAGCCTACATACATTTGTCTTGGTAGGGGAAGGTGAACCACTCACCCTACACACATGTCAACCATCATGGGGTATCACAGGGGAAGGTGAACCATTCAACCTACATACATGAAGGTGAACCACTCACCCTACACACATGTCAACCATCATGGGGTATCACAGGGGAAGGTGAACCACTCACCCTACACATATGTCAACCATCATGGGGTATCACAGGGGAAGGTGAACCACTCAATCTACATACATGTGTCCTGGTAGGGGAAGGTGAACCACTCACCCTACACACATGTCAACCATCATGTGGTATCACAGGGGAAGGTGAACCACTCACCCTGTATCTAGCGCACCACTAGGGGAAGGTGAACCACTCACCCTATGGTTGCTCATAGCTCCAAGAAGTACCCCAAGCCCCCAGGAGCTTGCAGAGCTCACTGTCCAACTCATACAGGACCCTCATAGGAGGGTTGTTCCACGACTCCAAGTCTCTCTCGGAAGGTTAAGAATTTGACCTTCTCCAAAGGCTTTGTGAGAATGTATGTGACCTCATCTGTCCTGATGTATTGGAGCCTTATTGCTCCCCGTTGTACTTTATCCTGGATAAAGTGGTACTTGATATCAATGTGTTTGGAGCGGTTGTGGAACACGGGATTCTCTGATAGGCCAATCCCACTCTGGTTGTCGCAGAAGATCATGGTGGTATCCATCACGTGCTCAAATAGCTCAATGAAGAGCGCTTCCTCAACCAAACTGCTTCACAACAGGCCATACTCGTAGCCATGTATTCGACCTCGGCGGTGCTTAGTGCAACCGGTTTCTGCTTCCTACTCATCCAAGATATTAAAGTAGACCCCAAAGAGAAGTAGCACCCAGACGTGCTCTTACGATCCACCACACTGCCAGCGCAGTCAGCATTTGAATATCCATGCAGCCTCAAGTTCTTGACAGTGTATCTCAGTCCCTAGTGGATTGTGCCCCAGAGATATCTCAAGATATTCTTAGCAGCAATCCAATGAATGTGATGAGGCTCAACCATAAATTGACTCAACGTGTTCACAACAAAGGATATGTCAGGACGAGAGTTGACCAGGAACATCAGGGCCCCACAAGTTGGTGATAGTCGGAAGGGTTCGCTAATCCGGGCCCAACAACACTTCCACATAGCTTCTTAAAGTTGATTTCCCTCAGAGTAGTCATAGACTTTCAGTCCACCATCCCACATCTCTCAAGTAGCTTCACAATGTATTTTCCTTGAGAAAGGAAAACCTCCGCTGGCTTTTGCCAGACCTCCAACCCTAGGAAGTAATGCATTAGTCCTAGGTCCTTCATCTCAAATTCAGAAGCCAACTCCCTCTTGCATTAATGAATGAGAGGGTCATCACCTGTTAGAAAGAGATCATCCACATAAAGGACCGGAATGAGGGGCTTGTCCTTTTCAACCTTGAAGTATAGGTTTGGGTTAACATCGCTCCTTGTAAATCCCAACTTCGTAAGATAGCTATCAATCCTCTCATACCAAGCCCTAGGGGCTTGATTCAACCCATAAAGGGCTTTCTTCAACCTGCATACACGTGTCTCACGATCTTGAACTTCTAACCCCTCGGGTTGTTCTACATAGAGTTCCTCCTTAAGCGAGCCATGCAAGAAGGTAGTTTTGACATGCATCTGGTGTAGGCTCCATCCTTGCAAAGCGGCAAGGGCTATGATCGAACAGATAGTGGTATATCGGGCAACCGGTGCAAGTAACTCATCATAGTCTACTCCTTCATTTTGAGAGAAGCCTTGAGCAACAAATATGACCTTGAACTTTTCAGCACTCCCATCAGCGCCATGTTTGATCTTGTACAGCGATTTTGAAGTGACCACTGACTTGTCCTTGGGTCTAGGAACCACATCCCAAACATCATTCTTCATGATTGAATCATATTCCTCGTTCATCGCATCCTTCCAAACTTAGTGTTTCACGACTTCTTCGAATGTGCAAGGCTCAGATTGTACAAGCTACTCATGGCAGCTAAGTACCCTTGGTACCTATTCCGCTTCTTGCTTTCACGAAATGTCCCCCTTGGTGCAATATGTTTCTCAGCATCTTTAAGAGTACCTTTGAGCCACAAAGGTCTTTCTCTTGAAGTAGTGGGCTCACTAGGAGGTGGATCAATGGGATCCATCGGACCTTCAACATCGGGCATTTGTTCATTAGACGGAGGTTCATCCTGCTTTTCTGCATCATCATAATCATTGTCCTTCCTAGGGATAGGAAGATCTCAGACCTTTCTGAGAGCAAATTTTTCATCAAAAGTGACATCATGACTCAATTCAACTTCCCTATGACCAGGCACATAGATTCTATATGCCTTTGAAGTTTCACTGTAGCCCACAAACGTTCTTTTCTTCCCAGATGCATCTAGTTTGTTTCTTTCTCTTTCGGCACATGAAAATATACGGGACAAGCGAAAATTCTAAATGTGAAACATCAGGTTTCTTACTAGTGAAAACTTCTTCAGGTGTCTTGAAGTCCAATGCTTGATGTGGGCATCTGTTTTGAACATACACAGTGGTGTTGGCAGCTTCTCCCCATAAGAACTTCGGTAGACCTTGGTCATGAAGCATGGCACGGGTGGCTTCTATGATAATACGATTCTTCCTTTCGACAACACCATTTTGTTCAGGAGTATATGCAGTGGTGGTATCTCTCTTAATGCCAACTTCTCTACAATAGTCTTTGAATTCATTTGACTCATATTCGGTCCCATTATTGGTCCTAAATATTTTGATCTTCTTCTTCCCTGTTTGATTCTCGACCAAGGCTTTGAAAGAGCAAAACCATTTGAACACTTCATCCTTCTTCCTTAAGAAATAGATCCATGTTTTGCGAGAGAAGTCATCCACAAAAATAACATAGTACAAATATCCACCCAAAGCTGTCACGGGCAACATACCTGATAGATTAGAATGGACCAATTGAAGAATGTTGGTGGTTTGGGTTTCACTTAAGGGGAATGTTCCCCTTGTATGTTTTCCAGCTTCACAACCTTGATAAACACCTTCATGATCTAAGTTGAATTTGGGCATACCTGTGACCATCTTCCTTACTTCAAGTAAGGATTTGAAATGAAGGTGAGCAAATCTTCGGTGCCATAATTCAGATTGAAGAGAAGTATCACAAGTCATTGCTCCCAACAGACTTCCTCCAACCTGATAGAGACCTTGGATCGTGAATCCCAGAGTGAATGCATCTCTTGGGTTCCTTTGCCAGACACAAACTTTCCAATCAATGAATTTCACCTTAAAACCTTTATCTTCCATCGCAGAAATAGAGACCAAGTTCTTTTTCAGATCAGGTACATATAACACTTCTTGTAAATGAAGAGTTTGACCTTGATTTAAGTGGAGAGTAATAGTCCCAATTCCTTTCATGGGATAAGTGGCATTATCCCGAAGTATAATCTCCATATTCGTCTTCTTTTCAATCAAGTTAGAGAGAGCTTCTTTCTACCCAGTGAAGTGCCTTGAGGTACCACTATCAATCAACCAATGATCCAATGTATCCAGAGGCGAGGCAGCGGTGAGGGCAAAAATAAGATAAAATTCTTTTTTCTTTACAACATTAACTTCTTCATACCTGTAGTTTCTCGACTTCTTGGGAGGACGACCATTTCCATTTCGAGTAGCAAGAGCATTCCTCTTTCCTTTGTTGTTGAACTTGTTGTTCCTTTGATTGCCATTGCCTTTGAAGTTGTTGTTATGGTTGTCATCATCTCTTGGAGTATCCTTCTTGTGAGGACACTCTCTAGCGAAGTGGCCAAAGTTCAAACCTATTACAATTGAAGCATCTTCCTTTTCTTCCTTCTTTGAATCGTGACTTGAACCATTGACCTTGATTTCTTAGACCAACATTGTTCTTCCTCTTAGAATGAACGGAGAAGGTGGTAGGATTGTTTCCATTTGAGGGCTTGTCTCTTTCCATCATCCTTATTTCTTCTTGAGTGCATTAGCCAATAATTCATCAAATCCTAGAATCCTGTCATTGTTGAGGATGGTAGTGTTCAACACATCCCATTCTCTTGTAAGGCCTCCAAGAGCAATAAGAGTAAGCTCCTTATCACCAATGACTTCTCCAATAGATAGGAGATCATTCTTGATCTTGGTAATCCTCATGAAGTAGGATTGGATGGATTCTCCTCTATCTATCTTGATGTCTTTCAACTTGTTCTTGAGAAAGAGAACTTGATTTGCATTATTTACTTTGAACACCCCACCAGCTTGTCATACATCTCCTTAGATGTTTCGAAATCAGAAATATAGGCAACCAAAGGCTTGTGAATAGAATCAACAATAATTTTCTTAGCTTTAACCTCACCTGTCTTGTACTTTGTTTGTGCAGCTGCGGATGTATTTGAAGGAGGCTCCACTACTCTTCCTTTGACATAGTCCATGGCCTCATTTTCTTCCAATGTCAGATCTAGAGACAACTTCCATGCATGATAGTCGGATTTGTCCTTAAGCTTGTCCTCGAATTTTAAGTAAGATGTAGACGTCATTGGGACTAGTTCCAAGTCCTTGTCCAACAAATTCCCTTAGTGATTGCTTTTTCTCACTCTTGCTTGGGATTTGTCTTCCCCTGTGTTAAAATTGGCAACTAGGGCCAAACTCCATGTGGGTCATCTTATTCATGGCTGATAATATTTTAATTAGATTCCTCTCGTCGAGAGGTGTAGGACTGATCTAAAGATCATCCGATTCCGATAAGTATTTATGGAGATATGAATTTATTTTGGTTATAGAATAATTATCAAGCCGACCAGCAACTCATGTAGGCTCAGAAGCCCAACAGTTGCATCTATTCAATCATCAACAGTTGTGTATAAATACAGGAGGCCTTTTCCTCATTTGGACTCACTCAACTCATCACATCTCTCTCTCTCCTGTGTAGAAAAGAGGCTTTTCTCCTACTGCGCAGAAAGAGACTCTTCTCTCACACGTGTGGAAGGAAGATGCAGAATTTAGGGCTGCAACTACAGATCAGAAGTTTGACCAACGTTGACCAGAAAACTCCCTCCTCAGAACTGCGCTATAGGTGAATCTGGATCTCCTCCAAAGGCTGCATTTTTTGGTGAAGGAATCAAGTCGACTCGACGGTCGGTTTGCAAGATATTGTCTGCCCTAGTTTGGCTGATCTAGGGTTTGCTGCTGCTGATATAAATCAGATTTATGTACTATTTCTCTTTGCTGAATTATTGAAGATAAAGGAAGATTTGATCAAAGGGTTTCTGCACATTGGGGTTTGTCCCTGGCTAGCCGCCACATCTTGTGTCTCTTGTCTTGGCTTGTTTTTTGTCGATCATTTAATGTTCTATCTGCATTTTACTTTATGTACATGTGATTGCTAATCTATGGATTATAATAAGAAAGATAAGTAAACTGCTATAAGCATAGAACATACCATAACTTAACATGGAATCGGAGTTGAGGTGAAGACAAAGTCTGAGCAAGAGCAAGAGCAATCACCGAAGAGAAGATTGGTAAGACTATCCTAAAAGAACTATGGGGTCCTCAACACTCTTCCCCACTGAAGACAAGCTCTATGAGAAAGTTGACTATCACGGATGGAAGATGTCTATCAATCTAACCTTAGAAGATCAAGGAGTGTTGGACCATGTGAGAGGCAATATTGTTGAGCCTCCATCAAATGCACCTGCTGCTGCCAGGAACAAATAGAAAATCGACGAAGTCAAAACAAAAATCATCTGGGACTCTATCGACAAGTGCTTGGTGGCCTACATCTCCGACCTGAACACCTTCAAGGAAATCTACGATAGACTAGTGAGTTTATTTAAAGTTAATGATGCAAATCGAGTCTTGTTTCTTAGAAATAAGCTGAAGGAAATTAAGAAGGGCAAAGATGAGAGTATGTAAGCATACTTCTTAAGAATCACCGAGATCAGGAACAATCTCCTATCTATTGGGGAGACTATTACTGATAGGGAAATGGCACTCACGACTCTTGGAGGATTACCATCTGAATGGTACGTGTTCAGGATTACTCTTCTGAATAATAATGTAATTCCTGGTCTCGAGGAATTAATGGCTAGATGCATTCAAGAAGAAACAAGGGTAGAAGAGCAAGAAATGCCCATGCCTAAAGTTCCTCCTGCTGCCTTTTCTTCTCATGCTAAGAAAAGAAATAATTCCGGGACTAAATAAAAAAGAAAGGCTGGACCTAAGGGTGGAAGAAAAGGACGATGTTACATTTGCAATAAAGTAGGTCACTATGCAAGGGAGTGCCCTGATAGAAGGGACTCACACAGGGACGATGATCAAAATTCCTCTCATGGCAATCGAAGGAATGGCAAATCTAATTGCAAAGGTAAAAGGAGTGTTGGAAATCAAGGAAGAGGACAACCATTCAAGAAGGCTAGAAATTCCAGGTATGAATCCAACATTGTTGAAAATAAGCAGGATGAATATTATCTACCAGCTGCTCTATCTACCTCCAATCCTTCGGACTCAATGGGAATTTGGCTCATTGATAGTGGTGCCTCAATGCACTTCACTGGTTACAAAGAAGTTCTCCATAATCTTATAGAGAAAGAAACTAAATTGGAAATTGTCCTTGGAGATAATATTAAATATCTCGTAAAAGGTGTAGGCAATGTCTCTCTTAAATTGAATCAAGGTAATACGATCCACTTACAAGATGTATTATATGTACTTGACCTCAAAAGGAAGCTGGTGTCCATCTCGGCAATGGAAAGCAAAGGCTACAAGGTGACCTTCAGCGATGGCAAGGTATGTATATGGAAAAATAATGTTAAAGATGCCTTCACTCTTGGGTTTCGAGTTGATTCATTATATCAGGTCGGTGGAAGTTCGCTAGGTGTCATGGCTTGTGACACATCTCTTGTTGGGTCCCTATAATACTAGTGATTACCCCATTACTATTGTAGTTATACCCCTTATTAATATTGTTGTGCCCCTATTGCCCCCATATTGTTATTACTGTGCCCCATAGAATCCCTCTATTGTTATTTTTGTGGCTTTATATTATTATTGTTAGGTCGGCTGGTTTTTATTGTGACTCCTTAGACTCCTATATAT
>APFE031186449.1:534-20570 GCA_000404065.3 Pinus taeda
TATATCTTCTTGTTGATCAATTGGTTGGAAACAATCCAATTTTGTAATAGAATCATGTTGTAATTATCTCTATTGTAACTGCTCTCTGCTCTCTCTCTATTTAAATGAAAACAAAGATCAGAGAGGAGGAGGGAGAATTGATGAAAAAATGATGGAGAATTGAGGATTTAGAATTAGAGATTTAGAATTACGAATTCATGATGGGATAGGAGGAAGAAATGATTGTTTCATGCTGTAAGTCTCAAAGCTTCAGCTGTTGTAATGATTTTACAATTTGATGATTAATACATGATTTGGGAGTTGTTCATTCTGTTCATCTGAAGTAACCCAGCAGTATCCGCTAGTAGCTAAGGGCCCAGCCTCTGGTGGAGTACGCTGCTGTTGCTGTATATTATCTTCTTGGTTTATGTGTGGTTTGCTCATCAGCGTGATTCGGTAATCTGATATGTTTTGTTATTTTACATCATAGTTCTGTTATATTCGATTCATGTTCAACTAAGTAATATGGTTCTCAATGCCAGGAATGTCGTATTGATTCATCTTGACTTGGTAATGCATTGCTATTCTTTCAATCATTGATATAACGTTTCCGATCCTTACAAAATGTATTGTTGTTCAATTACAGCGTATCCATGTTGTAACATTTATTAATTGGTATTACTGAATTTATCTTAAAGATTATATTTCCTTGTGATTTTTGGATCTATTGATGTTGCTGTTCCATTATAAAATACAATCGTATTCTTTATAACTAAGACTGATAAGTGGATTACCAAGATCACCATTAAGGTGTGTTGTGTGCATATATGGTTTTCAAGCACTGTTCAATAATTCATCCTTAATCAATGCTGTTTCATTTTGGGTGTGTTGTTCAATCCGTCCTTAAGAGTGAAGGATTTCCATTTGATTCCTATAGGTCACGATTAGTGCATTTGATCTTATAAGACTAAGGTGTTACTACTTGCTAGACTTAGTTGTTGTTACAGTTTCTTGTTTGTTGTTCCATTTCAGGTTTGTTGTTCCATTTCTTAATTGTTGTTCCATTTTCTGTTATTTGCGTTATTGATTGCTTTGGTGTGCAGAACGATCTAAAGCTGTAGTGGGCATTCGCATTTGCTATCTAGTCCCCAGATTGATGATCTATTCCTTGATTACTTTTTGTTACATCAGTTTCCAAAGGGATGAGTTATTGTTACTGGAACCTTGACTGATACATTGCTTATTTTTCCGAATGAATGATTTAGGCTTCAAGGTATTTTGCTATAAGTAGATTTTCTTTCAAGCATTCATTTACTTTTGGATTTTAAGCACTATACTGCAAAACATTACTCTTGATTAAATAGCTTCCTCAGACTGAGTACACTCTTGAAATAAAAAGTTGTCCCTGGGTTGATAATTAATGTGAAGATAATTAGGAGTTAAAAAGACACCTTTTTATCGCTCGACACATATGCGTCTATCTTGAACATATATAGGAAGAGAATAGGGGGGAGAAAGGTAGCCCACAATATTGATATAGGTAAAGTTTCATTCAGAGTACCAATCTTTAATTTTTTGGAGACAATCAATAATTATATGAGAAATCTTGGAGAGTTTCCTGTCAAAGAGGGCTTCATGAAAAGGAATCATAACGCATAGAAATGGCATAGAAATTTTGAAAGTATTTTCTCTCCCAAATATGATTGTGATAGATGTAGATAGGGGTAGGTTCGACAGGTGTCCATCCCAACCCATAGCTGGAAATGTTTTTTATCGATAGATAACATGCATGATAAAAGAAAACATATAGAATGGAGGTTTAGGATATAGAAAATCTTGTAGATTCACAAGCTCATGTAATCTACTACAACAAGAGACAAGAATCTACTTCTACTCTTTACAGCAGAAGCGCATAAGGATCGAGCAAAACAATAATCGACAAGAGGAAGAGAACCAAAGGCACATAACACAATAAATATCTAGGGAAAGCCACAGCTCAAAACCCCACTATCTATTTTGTATTAATCCAGAAAATAAAGATGAAATTACAATGCTTGTTCTCTCTAGAACAATCCCAACACTCAGTAAAATCAATCTCCCAACCCACAAGAAAGTTTAAGCCAAATCCGAGCCTCTTCTCTGCTCTCCAAGCCTCCTATTTCCTTGTGCCCTTGGTTAAATAATTTGGATAAATACAATATTCTTTGCTCAACCTTGAGCTTAACTTGCACAAGTATTTCCTATCCTCTGCCTGATGACTTCCATTGACCAATACTTAGCCAAATTTCCAAGCCTCCAAGCTTCTAATTCTTTGCACAATTCCTGAGAGAATTAGCCCATATTTAAAGGGAAATTCCTCATCCATAATTGCGCAATCCAAAATTAGGTCCTAGTCCCGATTGCATGCATGATCTGTACAACTCTGAAAATTATACAAAAAATAATACATTATCCCTACATTCTAGTCTCAGCTGGGTTTTTCTCAGAATCAACATGCATGAGTTTCTGATGAGGGAATCTTCAATTAACTGGAGTAGCACTAGTTGAGTGCATTAGTGTACCAACTTACTGTTAACTCACATTTAGCTCCTCAAATAGTTTGGAACTAATTTAACTGAACTCAATACACTGATTTAACTAATTACAACTCATACTTAACTCATTCTAGACCCCTATAATATAGGGAGAACATATACATGACTTCAGAAAGACTGCCAACTCGAAATTCCTAAGTTAACTAATTTAACTCACTCTAGTTAACTATTACAAGTTTCTATGAGAATAGAATTCGATTTTAATTCTCGGTTTAATTCAAGGACAAATTAAACTAGAACTTCTAGATTTTATTTTTATCATTTCTTATTGTTATTTTCAACACTCCCTCTCAACAAGAAAGGAATTCAACTCAATCCTAATCGTGAACCTTTGGAATGTTCTGCATGAAACACTTCTCTCTAGTGTTGTTACTCCAAAAACTCCAGGAACCAAAAAACATACAACCTGAATCAAAATGATTCTTCTGTCATCGAAGTCTCTGACTCTTATTTCCTCTATCGACTGAAAACTTTGCACTTCTATTGACTCTACCTTTCTATACTGTTGTCAAACCTTCTCTATGCTTCTTCAATATTTGACTGCTCTAGCCTCTGTCACTTTGATCTCTGACTACATCAATCCTATTGATTCTTCCTACTACTATGTACTTTGGGCTCCCATAGCAAAGTATGATCCATGAGATAAAACCACTCAATGGACCTTGTCCAATTTCATCCCTCTTAGGACTAGCAATTCATATCACCCGACCTCACACCTGGAGGTATGACTGCATGTGCTCCCTCTACCCACTTAGCTCGAAATTTCCCCCTACTAGAGGTCTCTGCATGAGTGGAAGCCTCCACTCAGTCTCCTCTTGTCTTCTCCAATTGTGGTTGCTCCACAATTGTCTAAGACTGCTTCTTCTCTGTTTGAGTGGATATCTCCACTTGATCTCCTCTCAGCTTCTCTAGTTGTGGCTGCTCCACAACTTCCTGAAGCTAGTTCAGAGGCTTCTTCTGCAGCTGCATGTTGAGAGGTAATTTACTCTTCCTCTCAACCACCAAGTCTCTAACATTTTCCTTGGTGCTCAAGTATTTGCATGTATATTGTACATCAAGTTCATATAGGTTCTTGGATAGCACACCAATCTGTTTCATATGTTCTGTTGTCATGAAATTTTCTAGAAAAAGAGATGCTTTTAAATCAGCGATATCTCCCTCATCCGAACTCTGATTCGGCTGATTGTTTTTTTGAATTTGAGTATTTTTTCACAAAGAACCCAAATATGCTATTTGGTTCTAAAAATTTTGCACAAATCTTTTTAGATCTGCTCTGCAAACTCGCGGCCCAAAACTCAAAACTTCGAAATCTCCTCTATTATACTGTTCTCAGCTCCACTACCATGTGGAAAATCTTGTAGGTTCACAAGTTAATGTAATATACTAAAACAAGAGACAACAATATACTTCTATTATTTATAGCAAAAGCACATAAATATTGAACAAAACAATAATAGGCAAGAGGAAGAGAATCAAAGGCACATAACACAATAAATATCCAGGGAAAGTCACAACTCAAAACCCCACTATCTGTTTTGTATTAATCCAGAAAATCAAGATGAAATTACAATGCTTTTTCTTTCTATAATAATCCCAGCACTCAGTAAAATCAATCTTCCAACTCAAAAGCAAGCTCAATCCAAGTCCAGACCTCTTCTCTCCTCTCCAAGCCTCATATTTCCGTGCGCCCTTGGTCAAAGAATTTGGATAAATACAATATGCTCTGCTCAACCTTGGGCTTAACCTACACATGTATTTCCTATCCTCCGCCTGATGACTTCCTTTGGCCAATGCTTAGCCAAATTTCCAAGCCTCCAAGCTTGTAATTCTTTGCACAATCCTTGAGAGAATTAGCCTGTATTTAAAGGAAAATTCCTCATCCATAACTGCACAATCCAAAACTAGGTCCAGTTCCTGAATGCATGCATGATCTGTACAACTCATAAAATTATACAACAAATAGTACATTGTCCCTGCACTTTAGTCTCAACTGGTTCTTTCTCAGAATCAACATGCATGAGTTTCTAATGAGGGAATATTCATCTAACTAGAGTAGCACTAGTTGAGTGCATTAGTGCACCAATTGACTATTAACTCACTATTATTTCCTCAAACATTTTGGAACTAATTTAACTGGACTTAGCTTAGTCAACTGAGTTAACTCATTACAACTCATACTTAACTTATCCTGGACCCCGATAATATAGGGAGAACATATGCATGACTTTAGAAAGACTTCCAACTCAAAATTCCTAAGTTAACTAAGTCAATTCACTCTAGTTAACTATTACAAGTTGCTATGATAATAGAGTTCGATTTTAATTCTCATTTTAATTCAAGGAGAAATTAAACTGAATTTCTGGATTCTATTTTTATCATTTCTTGTTGCTATTTTCAACATAGGACTTGAGGTTGTTATTTGACAACATTTCGGCCCAATTAAAATTGTTACCCTCAACAAATCTTTGAATAATAACCCAATCAAGAGGAAAATGACTAACATTCATGTAACCAAATATATGACATAACATGGTAGTAAGACAACAAAAAGGAGGGGCAAAGGAAGAAATATGATAATCACGAGAATTCTCTTGCCTATGTTGCTTGGGCACACTTCTCCAATCCTTTATTAAAACAGTGTCAGGTCTCGAAATTATCGTGTTTAATAAACATTTTATCCATACACTTACTCTTGGTTTGCATTTTTATTATTATCGCTTTTCACAATTATTGGGCTAATTATCTTAAATTGAAGCATGATGAGGTAATTTATTATTATTTGATGAATTTCCTTTGTTTTAATGATTTAAGATAATTAATATGGGATTTTTACTAATTATTGTCAATTTGATGGTTTATTCCTGTGACCTGTGTTCCCATTCATCTTGCTCAATTCATGTCCATGCAACACTATTCTTGCACCCTTGAGGGTTCCCGCACTAAGAAAAGATTGTGCATGTTGTCTTCAGAACTTTGCACAAATTTGGCATGTCAAGGTTCTTGAGAAAACATATAGAGTTGCAAACAAATAATTGGTCAACCAACTTCTACATGAAATACATTTCTTCCTACACTAGTCTGCATGCATTAGTTTGTTTGCACTAAAGAGCAATCGATTTGGGGCTTTGATAGATTGACACACTTTCGAGGAAAATCGAAGAAGGTTTTTGTCCAAAATAATTTTTTAACACCTCCACATTATTTGGAATGCAACCAGGTTGCACGTGTGAGTTTTTAGAAGAAAAATCAACAAATATGCTTAAAATTCGCACAGTTTTCAAACTTCCCTATTTCGCGTTGATTTTCGTGCATATGAAGAAGAATTCGAAATTTTGGAACATGAGTTTTTCTCCAAGTATAGGAAATTAACTAAGCCTAAAAAAAATTTCCAAACTTCAGCACCGTTTGGGAGATCTAAAGGGTTCTTCAAGGAAGATTTGTAAAAAATAAGATAAACCCCGAAATTGTAAAAGTATCTAAACAATCAAATTGGAGCATGATTTCCGAGGAAATGGAGTTGAATTCGAAACTTCCAAGATATTTTTTGGTTGGAAACATGGCAAATTAGGCTCCCCTATAATAGTTTTATAAAATTCGTCACGATTAGGAAGATATCCAGGTTTCTTTCAGGCATATTTGTTATAAATGCACAATTTTCGAGAATTGAAAAAATGGTTGTTACAACCTAAATTCGTATTGTAAACTTTATAAAAATCCCAACCATGGCCTATGGAGAGGAGATGATTTTATTCTAAATTCAATTTCTCTTTTGGACTTGGATCATATGGCTTGAGATGTAAAAGATTGATTCAATTTTAATAAAACATTGTTGATTGCAAGTTCTTCTCTTTATTTCTTGCGTATCATATGATCATTTCTACTCAGTGTGTTAAAACTTTAAATGAGGGTGTGAGCTAGTCTGATAGGGCCCACCATCTCAACTCAATATCTCTCTAATGTAGTATTAATGTTGTAGATTTACAGATCTTCCTATCTTTGTGTGTTTATTTTTTTTTTGGAGAAATGGTGTGTCAAAATCGAGTTTCTTTGGTGGATTAATATATGAGAGATTACTTCTTTTTAGCATCGTGTTTTCCTTCGTATATATATCCATCATTTTTATGCGCAATTTGACTAATAGATTTGGGACTATTTGAAGTGACAATATAATATTCTTCTCAAACTTTGCATTTATTTTGATGGTGTGATCCCAGGTTTGATATTTTTGATGTTATATTTTATGAAGTATTTGATTTCATAAACCTTTTCTTGTACTTTATCAACAATTCATAAGAAACTTTCCTTTTTCAGATTTGGATTATCAAACATACAATGGAACTCTTTTATCTAGTTTATGAGAAAAAAAGCAAGCATATCCTCCATTTATTTAATATAGAGCCTGTTGAAGTCTTAATTATTAAAGTCATCCAAAGTTGTTACTTTCTAGAGTATAATTTGGTTCATTGATATAATAACATGGTGTGATCAATATGAGTCTTTATTTCTTTAATTTCATTACCTTTGGTCATTAGTTGATAACCTAATTGTGTAGTTATCTAGGGTTAAAGAGATCTTACAATCATGGTTTACACTGAGTGCAAGAACTCGCACTGGAAAGAAAATTGAGACGCGTTTGTTGTTTGATAATATGTTTCCAATATTAATACAAAATCATTCATTTTCAATTATTTTCTTGCAACTATGGGATCATTATATACTTTTATTCTTTAAGGTTGAAAAGAAATTTCTCATTGAAAATTGTGTTAAGGTTTTGGATTACCCACAATTTGAGTAAGGTGAATTCATGTTTGAGCACACAATAATTGTTTTTAAATTGATTGGGCTTGCACACAACAAGTTTCTTCCATAGATGATTTATTTGATGATATTTAAAGGCATATTTGTGTCATCCTTTTAGCTTTTGTTTACATTTAGAGTTGAGTGGATTTCAATCTTTAAATTGCACATTAGATTGAGTGAACTTAGTGCAGGAACTTTAATGGAGGTTTTATTTTGAGTGGAGAGTCGTGTTTTGTGTTAGAAGAGCTTGGATTGTTTAAGGTTTACAAGATGATATTTACATTCACTTGGTTGATGCTCATAGTTATAGTTTGTTCTTCGATTGTTATTAGTTAGGGTTTACTTTCTCGATATCAAATAACTAGGGTTTGCTTACAATTGTTGATATATTGTAGGATTTTTGTTCATGATTTCATTTCTAAACGTGAAAGATTCTAACATGATATTGACTAGTGTAGGAACTCGAGGTGTGAGTGATTTTTGGGAAAATTAGGTTTTTTTTTTTGCAGGTTGCTTAAGTCTCTCTCTGGCATTTCCAGTGTTGCACCTCCAAGTCAATAGACCCCATATTGACAAGTAAATTTTGGTCCATTAATATACCCTATACTACACCCAACATTTTGGCGTTGTTGCCGCAAAGGTGCTTAGGAGATTGACCTTAGTAACCTATTGCAATTTGGTTTTCTCTTTACCTAGTTTTTCTTACAAGTTTTTGTTTCATTCTTGCACACTTTGTTTTCATTTTCAGGGTGTTGTAAGAACACTCCCTATATATACTAGACCATATATTGACATAATATACTAGTTGGCTTATTAAGAACAAAAAAATGGTATTTTGAAGAATATTTCAATGAGGAGTTTTGATGTTGCTGCAGAGAAATACTAATTATTCAATGGCTAACTCACAAGCGTAGAATTTAGTATTTTTCTTGAACATAAAGATAATATTATTGAATCTTTTATTTCAACAATGGATGATTTGTAGGAATAACAAGAGAAGGATAAAGAGCCATTGTTGATATTTTGCTCCAACTATAGAAGGAATCACTTCCTTAGAAAGTGTCCACTTAATAGTCTAAATTTTTGCAGAATTTATGAAGAGGATCATCCAATGGAACATTTCCCATCAGTGCCAGGATTACTAAAGGTACTTATGAAATCAAGAAAGGAATTGAGTGAACTTCTAGGCATAACTCAAAACATATCATTATTTAATACTTGGACTAATACTTATTATCCTCAGGTTCCTCATCAGATTTATAATCTTTCAGTTCCATGGAAACTTTTAATCCTCCTTTAATAATACCCTACTTCATGATCACAGTGGCCCTCTTCTTCAATTTAGATATCCCCATGGCCTAAATAATGTTTTGGAGCCTCTTCCTTAGGGAAATATTTCATGCAATATTAAATACTTGAACAACAACAACAACCAAAATGTATTCCCAATGCACCACCAAGTCATCCTCATCTATGGTCCCAACTACCTATGCAACCTTACCCTAATCCATACCCTAGCCCCTACTCCAATCCAAACCCTATACCCAACCCTAGTCCATACCTTAATCTAAACCATATACCCAACCCTAGTCCATACCTTAATCAAAACCCTAGATCCAACCCTAGTCCATACCTTAATCTAAACCCTAGACCTAACGCTAATCCAAACCTTGGCCCTAACCCTAATTTAAGGCCTAGACCTAACCCTAGTCCAAACCCTACCCAAAATCCTAATCAAAATCCAAAGCCTAGTCCAACCCTTAACCAAAACTCTACCCCAAACCTTAGCCCAAACCCTAATCCAAATCAACAGGTTGCAGAACAATTTAAAACACCTATTCTTCCCATTGACTCCCTTACGAAATGAAATGATATATCTTCGAGGTTGGGGGAAGGGATGAGTATGGAAACATCTCCTCTCACTGTAGAACATTTACTCCAGGAAAATCTAATTGAAAGACCATTAGAGGAGCAATCTAGAAATTGGAACTTTTTCTGAAACTGCTTTTGAAGCTCAAAACCCTAGAATTTCACTTAACCATTCTTTTCAATATGAAAAGAAAATATTTGAGCCTGAACTTGAGGGGTTTTTATTTTTTCTTTCACAAAATCCTTCATGCCTCTAGGAGAGTGATTATCAAGCTGTGGAAGATTTGTATGAGTTGGAGAATCATAAATATGTGGATCCCATTGAATTTGGGTTTCAAACAATCATCGACACACCTTATTCCCTCATTATTCGACAACTCTTGATACCATATCCGATAAAGGTGTTGGTTTCTCATACTTTGATATGTGTTGAAGTTTATTCTTTGAAATTGGGTGTGAGTATATTTAATATTCTGTTACACACATGGCTACATTGGAAGTACTCCTACACTTGAACGAGATCTTTCTCTCTCTAAATTAGGGTAGGGTAGTTTAAGAGAAATAAATAAAAATGTCATATGAAATAAAATTGTTACAAAAACACTCTTGAAACTGCAATTCCTAAGGCACAACTATTGAAATTTTTATCATTATGCATTGTCGTGGTAGGACTTGTCAGAAGCAATTCACTCTTAATGTCTCATATTTTATAGAGTGAATTTGATTATTGGTGGCGATTATTCATTGGGTCAGTCAGGGGGATTGTTATTGTTATGTTTAATACTTTCCATTTATAAGCTTAAAACCTACTTCTGGCCTATTCATTCTAACAAACTGTCATACAAGAAATATTTTCAAGTTTCTCTTCGATGGTATTGATGAAAAGCCTCCTATGGAAAACCAATCCTCTAAAACCCTAATGATCTCTCATGAGAAACCTAGCATGATTAATTCAAGTAATATTTTAGTCATTATAGGAGATGCATTCTTTAAAATGAGTCTTTTGGGTAGAATAACCAACTAGTAAAGATTAGCCATTAAAAAAATTTCACGTCATCCCATGCTCTTAAGGAGAAAATTTGCCTCCCCACCTATTAAGTAACCTATCTAAGGTTAATCATAATCAGAGTTTATTTTAAAAAGTATTAAT
The DNA here is from genome assembly GCA_000404065.3 of Pinus taeda. Lineage (NCBI taxonomy): Eukaryota > Viridiplantae > Streptophyta > Pinopsida > Pinales > Pinaceae > Pinus > Pinus taeda. The sequence goes on from APFE031186449.1 coordinate 10,927, forward strand.
TGAGGTATAGGAGGTCTCATTATGAGTCAACCTACCATGATCATGGGTCCTAACGAGAATGACATTACTGCTACTAGTCACCAAGCCAAGGTAATGGCTTCCAGTTGAAAGGCTGGAAGAGAAGAGGTCTCATCACGAGCTAACTTATTCATTATTATTAGCTCTCGTGAATGTCACTATCATTAGCTAGTTACCAAGCCAGGACACCGACCTTTAATTAATTTGTAAATCAATGTAGAGGCTTTTAAATGACTCTGAATCTATAGCTAATAGATGGGACATAGCCATTTCATTAGGTTAAAATGCATCCCTGTCGACGCTATAGACGCCTGCTGGTAGCAGGGCCATTCTTATGGTATTAAAGTTAATTTTACACTATGATTTACTTGGTTGTTTTTGTCTTTCCATGAACTCATTATCATATCTCTCTAAGAATTGATTTAATGTCCTTTCAGTAATGTGCTTTGGAGTTTTATCTTTAAGAAATATGAAGGTTTTCATGGATGTGGAACCCTTAGTGCTGGTGCAATTTCAGCATTTAGAGGACGATGAAGATGGTCTTTGGACCATGGATTTTGATGGTGCAGTCGGTAGTGATGGAGCTGGAATTGGTGTTTGGATTCGCAGTCCATTTTCCGCTACGGATAAGGTTCCAAGCAAAGTGAGAGTGTGTTCCTACAAGCTAGCATTTGATTGTTCTAATAATGAAGTGGAATATGAAGCTCTAATTGCTGGCCTTAAAATTCTTAGAAAGATGAAAGCGAAAAAGATTGCAGTCTATGGTGATTCAGAGTTGGTGATAAAGCAGGTTAAAGGTGAGTTTCAAGCCAAACATCCTCGCATGAGAGCTTATCGAAATGCAGTCTTAGATATTTTGAAGTTATTTTCTGATCATACCTTGACATGTGTGCCTCGCATACAAAATGGTGTTGCTGATGGACTTGCTAAGGCAGCAAGTAACTTAAAAATTCCAATGAATTCCAGCAACAAGTTTGAGATTCATGTGAAACACCGTCCCACCGTTCTAGACAATCAGCGATGTTGGCAAGTATTTCAGGATAACGAAGAGATTAATCAATTTCTGCAGAATAAGGGAAAGTTCAAAGATACCTCCATAGATACAGAACATGATGATGGTAGTGATGATATACAAGTAAATCAAATGGAAGTGCTGCAACTTAAAGACAACATCATTCCTAAGGGATTGATCCCTTTGGAAGAACTCTTCGACCAAGATGATGTAGCTCGTAAACCAACATTGAGGCCAACTGAAAAGGGCGTTGAAGAAGTAAATATTGGGCTAGCTCAGAATCCCAAGATGGTAAAATTATCAAAGTCACTATCACCAAAGGTAAAGGCAGAATATGTGAAACTGTTGTCTTTATGTTTTGAAGTTTTCGCATGGGATTACTCATATTTAAAAACATATGACACAAATATCATTCAGCATACTATTCCCATTAAGTCAAATGAGAAGCCTTTTCGTCAAAAGTTGAGGAGAATCAATCCAAAGCTACTACCATCAATTGAAAAAGAGGTAAACAGATTGTATAAGTCAGGAATCATTGTGCCTATCTGATTTTTAGATTGGATATCAAACTTGGTTCACGTGAGAAAGAAAACAGGTGAGATCCGTTTATGTATTGACTTCAGAAATTTGAATAAGGTTTCATTAAAAGACAATTATCCGCTGCCAAAAATGGACCACATATTGCAGTGAGTAGTTGGAGCATCAAGGATGTCACTACTCGACGACTATTCAGGATATAATCAAATCCTAGTGCATGAAGATGATCGTGACAAGACAATGTTTACCACTCCGTGGGGAATGTTTCATTGTGCAAAAATGCCTTTTGGTTTGAAGAATGCAGGAGCCACCTTTCAGCGTGCAATGGACATGGCTTTCGCCAATGAGAAAGATGTATTTTTAGTTGTTTATCTTGATGATTTAATTGTGTTTTCAAATTTTGATGAAGAACATTTGTATCATTTGAAAATTGTCTTTCGAAAGTGCAGAAAATATGGCATTTCGTTGAATCTGAAAAATATTATTTTTGACGTGGATGAGAGCAAGATTCTTGGCGACATCATATCTAAAGATGGCCTCCGTGTTGAGCCTGCATGTGTTGAAGCCATTCAGCAAATTGAACAGCCCCAGAACAAGAAAGAAATACAGTCCTTTAATGGTAAACTGAATTTTCTGCGTCGCTTCATTCCAAATCTAGCGGAGCATCTTAGAGAAATCACGAGCATGTTGAAAAAGGACAGTCAGGTAAAGTGGACTGAAGGGGCAGTAAAATCATTCAATTTAGTGAATTTAGCTCTTTCTTCAGCTCCTATTTTAATCAGCCTAGACTACACGCAGGATTTTATTTTGTTCTCATTTTCTTCTGAGCACACTTTGGCAGCTGTATTAATGCAGAAAAGGGAAGGAGTTGAAAAGCCCATTGCTTTTTTCAGTCGGATTATAAGAGACAGAGCATTGAAATACAACATTATTGCGAAGCAAGCACTTGCTCTTGTAAAGGCCTTGAAAGATTTCCGTGTGTATATATTGCATTCCCACATTCTAGCCTATGTTCCTAATGCAGCAGTTAAAGATACTTTGGTACAGGCAGATCCAGAAGGCAGGCGGGGTAAGTGGATTGTTGCGTTGTTAGAGTATGATGTGGAGATTAAACCAACCAAACTAATCAAAGGACAAGGACTTGCCAAGTTAATGGATGAAACGAATCTGCAAGTTCTAGATATAAATTTGATTGCTGCCATGTCCGATGAAAATGAGGAGAATTCATTAGTTCAGGTATCTGAAATGTTTCTTTCCTCTCCTTGGTATGCTGACATTTTATATGTACTTTAGAATTTGTCTTCACCTCCCGGAATGCCTAGAAATAAGAGTAGAACATTGAAATTGAAAGCTACAAAATTCTGCATACTAGATTCAACATTGTTTTGGAAAGACCCTCGTGGAATGTTATTGAATTGTTTGGTAGAGGAAGAAGCCAAAAGAGTTGTGGAAGACTTTCATAGAGGCGACTGTGGAGGCCATCTGTTTTGGAAAACCACAACGAACAAGATTCTAAGGGCAGGTTATTATTGGCCTTCATTGTTTTCAGATGTATATAAGGCTGTTAAAAATTGTCACGAATGCCAAATTTTTGAAGGGAAGCAGAAACTACAGCCTTTACCTCTCAAACCAATTGAAATTAGTGCACCTTTTCAGCAGTGGGGATTGGATTTCATCGGGGAAATCCATCCGGCATCATCAGGACAGCATAGATGGATATTGACAACCACAGACTACTTCACAAAATGGATTGAAGCGATTCCTACTCGACAAGCAACAGATGCGGTAATTATCTCTTTTCTTGAAACCAATATTTTGTCACGTTTTGGATGTCCAAGTAAGTTAATCACAGATAATTCCATGACATTCAAGGCAAAAAGGATGGTCGAGTTTTGCTATAAGTACAATATTAGCTTGGGACATTCAACCGCATACCATCCTCAGGGAAATGGATTGGCGGAGTCATCTAATAAATCTTTGGTTAATATCATTAAGAAATTGCTGGAAATCAATAAAAATGGATGGCACAAGAAGTTAGTAAATTCACTATGGGCTGATAGTGTGAGTCAGAAAAAGTCTATTGGCATGTCTCCTTTCGAGCTGGTTTACAGGACAGACACGGTTTTTCCTATTTCGCTTGCTGTCCCAGTAGTCAAATTGCTTCAGGAAGCCGGTAGTGAGGAATATCCTATGCAGAGAAGGATTAATCATATGATCCATTTAGAGCAGACACGGGAGGAGGTATTTCAAAACACTTGCAAGTTGCAGGAGCACATCAAAAAGATTTATGACCGGAAGGCAAAAGCGCACACATTTCAGCTAGATGAGGTAGTTTTGAGGTGGGATTCTCGACATGAAGACAAAGGAAAACAAAACAAATTTGAAAATTTATGGAAGGGTCCTTACAAGATTGCAACGTATCGTGGCCAAAACACTTTCCTTCTCAAAGAAATGAATGGAGATGAATGTCCTGGAGGGCTGATTAATGGTCGACTGTTAAAGAGATACTACTTCTGAGTATTTTCTGCTCATTTCATCATCATTGTACATATCGTTTTACTTTTGTTTTATTGCACATGTATACTAACTTCTCATCTTCAGTCCGGGGCCCGCGATGAAGGCTATAATTCTGAAAATGGAGGTTAGTTGGTTTAAGTTGGTCAAGTCAATTGTATCAATCTTTTTAGTTTCGAGTCTATTTTGGTCAAAGTGGTTTTTGGTTTTTCAGTCCAATTGTCAAAATTTTGTGTTGGAATAATGACTCCATCACCCAATGGATGAAGGCACTGTCTAGTTCTTACAGCGATCTGCGGTTCTTGGCATCTCCAAGGAGCTACCATCCCCATTGGAGCCAATGTTAGAGTCGGTCTAGTTATCCCTCCTTTAGAGATCAAAGCTCTTTTTTGCATTTCATGTTTAGGTGTCCCATCAGTTTCGATTAGTTGCATTTCGTTAGGCATGCCATAACTCTGACGGAATGGTTTGTGTCACTCATTCCCCTCGTGCTTGGCACTGCTGGTTCAGGTCTATTAATAAAAACAAGTCTTGAAAGATCATTTACAGTCCTGTTTCAAATTTCTAGGTCATGACAAGATTTTTCGGTCATTAGGTCTAGGGTTGAGTCAATTTTGTTTTGCAAAGTCTAAGAAGACCAGCAGGCCAGAGGGATGTCCTCAATAGATGGTTACCTCAAATAATTTTCATCATTATACAGATAAATTAGGACTTCTCTTCAAAACGTTGTTTTGAAGATAAGTCATCATCTCATTTTTGTAAAAAAATTTCAAAATTTTCAATTCTTGAATTGTCCAAGCGCAGCCTTGGTCTCCTTTGCCAGATCATATCACAGCTATCCCTGCAAAAAATTGTCAAAGAAAATCATTATTTCAACCAAATTTAAGGAGGAAACCAAAAAGGTCAGAAGTCTATTAATCCTGAAAAAGTGTCAACGACAAAACATTACAAAATGGGTCATGGACCAAGCAAAAATCAAAAGGGAGTCTTTATAAAGATATTTCACTACATTTTCAACTCATTCCAGATGCCAAGAGTGAAGAACATCATTCCAAAGCGAAACTGTGAGTTTGTGAGGAAGTTGGAGCAGTTTCAGGGGTGTGCGACGCACTGGACTAGGCACGTGGCACATCAGGGGTACTCGGTGCACCGGGCACGAAACCGCAGTGCAAAAATACACGCGTGCAGCGCACTGGGGTTTAAGCCCGAAATTTGCTTGGAAAGGCATCAAATTGTCCCCTCTCCACACAAATTTGCAGGTAGGTTCATATCTATTACTTGTGCTTGGCTTTTGAAGGATTAATGTAATGGGTCCATGATATGTTTGCCTTAGAAATCCAAGTGGAAGGCCCTCCTTTGTCAATGAAATTGTTGTAGGGTTTGAATGCAAACAATTGTTTCAGGGTTTTAAAAACAGAGTGTAACCAAGGTTGTCATTTTTTCCCCATTTCCCTTTGTTTCCAATTCCCAAATTCACCATTATTTTTCCCCATTAATTCCCTCATTAATCCTACACTATAATCCCTTAAATCCTAGTCCCTCACCTCTATTACAAAACACATTATCCCTACCTAACATCCCAAAACCCTAAAATCCAAGATTTTCATTTCCCTTCCCTTCACTAAGTCCCTTGTTTTTATTTCCAAATTCCCTAATTCCCTAATGTTTTCCATTTCCTAATATTCCCTTGTGCATTTGTGTCCCCTTGGTCACAGCATTTTTAGAGCAAAGAACAATTTACAGTCAATTGTACACACAGTTTATACGTCAGCATATATATTCCAGTTATCTTGTTTTCAAAGACATGCCAGAGATTGAGTCAGTTTATGAGTAGGAGTGTGATAGTGATTCTACACCAGAGGTAAATGTGCCAAATGTGCCACGGAGGTATCACAAAGGTGGCAAAAGTGGTCAGCATGTCAGGGAGGAGCCTACTTCTTTGGCTCAATTGCAAGCTTGCCCACTTGCAATGGATTGTTTTTGACGTCAATCATGTTTCCAATACTGTGAGATGATCTCACAAACTCAGCATCATCGGGAACTAGTCTGTTTATTTGTTCTACATTTACGTTATGGTCATGTAAACCTTGCTGGAGTGAATTTCACCTTGTCACCCAAGACTATTGCTCAGGCCACCGGGATACCAAATTTAGGGGAGGAATGGAGTAAACGCGAGCTGTTAGATAGATTCTACTATGAGCCATATATCAAAATCGGGTATATGAGACACTTGAGCACATTTTTTCCTTTCAGATTCCTGAGGGATGAGTTTGCACCATTGATGAAACTCATCATTCGATATTTCAGTTGCGAGGGCAGATTCTCGCGTCTCTATGCGTACCATGTCCGTTTGTTGATACGTTTCACAAGGGTACGTATGATGAACATTCTGTTTTTCATGTGTCGCAACATAGAGAGGATGGTGCCTTTAGTACAAAGGAAGATTCCAGCACATCAGCATAAGAGCATATATCATTACGCGTTGATCAAAATCATAGTGATGCATTAGTTGGCACAGGAGGGCATTACTTGGGAGGATTTCATCTCCCGTGATTACTTCTCAGCGCTACAGTCGCCTCCCGAGACAGGGCATGATGAGGGAGCACCTTCACACCAGCCAGACCTTCCTGAGACTGAGCATATAAGTGCTCCTCCATATGTGACATACCAGCGAGGCCACAGGGCCTTATTTGCATCTACACGACGAGTACTATCTCCACCCGGGGTGGAAGGGGTCTCGTTGACTTCATGAGCACAATGAGTATTATCTCCACATCATGTGGAAGGGGTCTCGCCTTCTTCTTCAGCACAGGTACAGATCCAGGATAGGGGCAAGAGGCCCATGTTTGATGAGGGTCCTTCAGGAGGTCAAGACACGGATATCATTGATCTTGATGCGAGCTCTCCTAGCTTGGAGCTAAAAGAGATCATTCGAGAGCAAAGGGCTGAGAATGACTCGCTGCAAAAGAAATTGCAGATGGCTAAGTGGGTGATCAACTACTTGGAGCAGCGCAACAAACAGCTGGAAGATGAACATACACTTTATGAGCTGCGGCAAATCCGGGAAGATCGAGAATTGGCCCGAAAGAGACCCAGTGATTTGACACCGATTGATCGAGAGTCTATGCTGATTCGAGTGAACACTCATTTGGAGAAATTGTTAGCGAAGGTAAACAGAGACAAGGACATGCTTCGTCATATGAAAACTCACTATTGGGCTCGTATGCATGTTTGCAAAGCAAAAATGAAGATCCTAAACAGGCGATTGAGCAAAGCACTAAAACGGCGGAAAAAGCCCGATCCACTCCAAATTTTGGCCGAGGCTTCAACTGAAGGGCACAATACATGATAGAGGGTCTTCACTCCGAATTTGAGAAAATTCGGAGAAATTTTTGTCATTTTGAAAATTTTGTCCTAAAAACAGGTTTTTTGGCTCAACGCATAGCACGTCGACGCGCGCGCTTAATATTGGGACACTTGTTGGAGGAAACATCTACATTTTTTGGTTTGTCATGATGAATTATACATGCTCAGCTATTTCCAAAGCATTTCATTAAGTTCTGGGTGACCAAAAGGCTCAAAAACACCATGAAAATCACCTTTCTGCCACCTTTTGCAACAGCAGGAAGTACTTCTTGTAGAATGATATTTTGAGGGGGCAAATGAGCTCCAAATTGAAAAATTCCACTTGGGCTGGATAGCAGCCATGTAGGGCTTTCCAACAAGCCAACCTGCGCTCAATTTGGATGCCAGGAAGTGCCCCAAAAATAGGTTGAAAGGCGCACAGAGAATAGGGCTCAAGCGCATGGGGCACAGGGTTTTTTGGTCAAATTTTCATCTTCACCTCAGGCAATGTAGCCAGTTTGACTAGTTTTGACTTGTGATGTGATTTTTCACTCCTCTTGATGTAATTAATGAAACATGATGTTATTTTGACACTTAGTTACTTATTCTAGAAGATTCATTCACTAAAAGTTGAAAATTTAATGAATGAATTGGTTTCCTACCTTATAGAGGCAAGTTGTTTTGACTGCCTAGATTGTAGTGCTTTGTTTAGAATTGGTTGAAACATCTCCTAGCATGATGAGCTCAACCCCTAGAGGCAAGGAAATGGGTTGGCTTGCCTATATTATGTATTTTCTTATTCATTTTCAGGGTTGGACTCTTGGGAATAGCTTGACACTCTATTGTACATATTTTATCTGCATTTTTGGCAAAGGAAAGACCAGGGTTTTGCAGCACTATTTGGGATTCATGTGGCTTTATGTGTTGATGGTGTGCTTCTTTCAAGATTTGTAAGTTGTTTATGTGTATCACTTTCCTTCTCTTATCTTCTGCAATTGAACAAATGAAGTGTTTAGGTAGAATCCATAATTTGTTATGCTCTGCCTTTAAGTTTTTTTAATTTTCCATGTTTTCATCTGTTTATGGAGAATCCTTGAAAGTTTCTTGCTCTCCTTAACTTCTCACCAGTCAGATCTAGCCATTCATTCTCTTTAAAGGCATCAAAACAATAACCTATCTTGCCCCAAGTAGACCTCTGCAAAAACTGTGCCTCATCTCCGCACCCAAAATTGCCTTTCCCTTGAATTCAACAAAACTTCAAAAAATCAATTTCAAACTCCTTATAATTAGTTATCAATTTAGTCATCTCGACCCTCATTGATCACCTTTAGCCGAGATTGACTCGGAGAGAGCCCTCTCTTGTCCTCGTAGGGCTAGCTACGAGGCTGAGCATGGTTTGATGTAGCCTTGAGTTTTACCTTATCTCAGACTAAAGTAGATTTGAGCACTAACATAGTGGCGACCATACTGGGGGGAAATCTCAATGGTTTGCTTGCTGATGAGTTTGTTTCATGAGTCTTAGACGGAGTCTGAAGTCACGCCAGGTAGCTTTCGAAACGCTCTTGCTATGCATAAGCGAAAGTAGATAAATGATGCTTCAATCGATCTTCAGTTAGCTTGTGAACACTTGATTTGCAAATCACCCTAGTAAATTTCTTCGTTCTAGACCTTTGGATGATTGAGTCTAGAAGTAGATAGGCTGAATTATTTATATTCTTTCGATCTTTTGAAAAACACACTAGCTTCAAAAAGACATACAAGAGCTAATCCAAATCCTAACTCGCCCCTTGTCTACGAGAATCCAAACTTGATTCGAAAGATCCTTCGCCAAGAAAGCTCAGCGACTCCCGTGGTTAAATCCCATTCATGTCCTGCAATTTTTGAATATCCTGAAGAACTTGCTTTTGATGAGAAGTTTGAACTGTCATTGTTCAAAACCAAGTCTGAAAATTGATCCGGATTGAAATAGGAACGCAACAAATTATAGAGATAACCATATACACAAAGATGTAGCGGAAATAATACTTCATTTCATTAATGGAAAATACTGAAATATGCTTACAACCAGAATTGGAAGTAAACTAGCTAGAGCGATGGTAGCTTATCTCTGAGAAGAGATGTGCGGCTACATGCCTCTGAACTGTTCTGAAATGTGTTACAATGAGGCTCGAAGGCCTATTTATTGTTGAGAAACAATGGAAAACCCTTCACATTCCAA
>APFE031186452.1:7589-28870 GCA_000404065.3 Pinus taeda
TGAATGAACTGTAACATTATTAACATGCTGCTGATGGGTGGTTGTCTCAATGTTCTGAACAAAAACAGGTTCATAATGATGTCTATTTTGATGTAGCTCTTCTTGCTGTAGCTGTGATTCAAGTTGTAAAAAATCTGTCTTTTCCTGTGCATTTTGTAGACATGTCTGAATTTCTGAAAGAGATCCTTTGCTGATTTGTAATGTGTCATCAACAGTAGATTGTATAAGAGTTTTCATGAACTCTAATACTTCACTGATTCTAGCCATTTTTCTTCAATGTCACTTAAATACTGATCACAATTATTACTTAATGTAGAAAAGTAATATCCATGTACAACAATATCTTGTATAAATGTGCAGCAAATGCTCAATTCAACAATCTTCATGCCATTTCCAAACTCAATACAATCTAGACTTAACTTGATGCAGAAGTAAAATCAAACACTACTCAATCCAATGATTCCATTCACAGATATCAGTTTTGAAGATACCAGAAAAATAATATTGTACTCTTACTACAAGATCTTGTAAGGGCTTGTCAAGTGGCGACAATGTCGCGAAAAGGGTTGATGGAGTAGGACCTGAGTAAGCTGGATGTTACCAAGTTGCATCCACTTTCTCTAGAGGTCATTTCTCGTCAAGCTACAATAAACATTGGTACAATTGGACACGTAGCACATGGTAAATCAACATTGGTTAAAGCAATATCTGGGGTCCAGATAGTTCGTTTCAAGAATGAACTGGAGCGTAACATCACTATTAAACTGGGATATGCCAATGCAAAAATATATAAATGTGAAGATGAGCGTTGTCCTCGACCAATGTGTTACAAGGTATATGGAAGTGGCAAGGAAGACAGTCCTCTGTGTGATGTTGCTGGTTTTGAGAACACTCGCATGAAGCTTTTAAGACATGTGTCATTTGTTGATTGTCCGGGTCATGATATTGTCATGGCTACCATGCTCAATGGTGTGACTATCATGGATGGGGCGCTGCTTTTGATTGCTGGCAATGAGAGCTGTCCTCAACCTCAAACTTCAGAATTATTCAACCAAATCGCCGGTCCACTTCATCCACCCTAGAATCATTTTTCACTTGAAGAGATACGGCCTTCAAGATTTGCAAACGCCACTTCAACAAAAGCTTGAATTATTGTTTCCCCAAAACCCGCAAATCATTGCACAGTAATTTTATCTCAACAGTAGTAAGAGAATGATCCTTTAACACATAACATGCTGGACCCTCAAATGAAATTGAAGTAACTGAACCGAGGACTTCTAAAGGCTTATCTGACCAAACAATTTCAGATAGTAGAAAGGATATCTAGAAGTGATAAACCGAGAGATGCGTTGTCAAGCCAAATAGCGGTGAATTCCATTCGTTTAAACTGTTGAGACGCAGCGAATGTTTGAGATGCTCCAAAGAACAATCAAAATTACTTTTGAATTACTAGTGTAGAACAGTTCAACGGAGAAATAGGACTGTTGTTCACATCACAACCACAAAACAAAAGTTTTCCACTCAGGATGCTGTATCTGGTAATTCTTGATAAAATCTTAATCTAGAGTGAAAAACAGTCACACATGACGTGTACTTCTCATTCACAGTGTGCCCATAAAGGCAAATCGTCTGTGTGGTTAAGGAATATGATGTTGAAGAGTAGACTCGCGACTTTTGCAGGATTGTTATATCTAGAGAAAACCCTTTGGTATCTCATCATCTGGATTTCTTAAATTATATGGAGAGAACCATCATCTAATCAGCGTATATGCAATACAAATTCAAATAATTTTAAGTGGTCATTGCATTACAAATTGAGCTAAGAACGTCCACAGTTCATTTACAGGTTCGGGAAAGCCCGAGGAACGCAACACAAACACCATACTTCAGAAACAACGATTTGATCGGATTCGATTTGAAGAGGTGGACAGTATGCCGCGGTCCAATACAGGGAATACAACTTCAAATGGAATAAGCACACAGGCGTGTTTGTGCATACACATATCTATGCCATGGGCCGAACAATAAAGAAATGGTATCCAACAGACCACAAACTGTGCTTACGCATCCACTCAACCTCAAAACGCATCCAACAGTCATACCACAGTCATATGCATTCACCAAAATGAAAATGTAGATACCATATGCGTTTCAAAGACAAAGGTTTCAACGTTCGCAGCCTCATACCATGTCAGTTGCCATTCGTTTAAACTGTCAGGAGCCAGTGAATCAAGTTGCCGAATCTGCTGCGAATACCATGATATTTTAACGCATGTCATGCAGAAGACAGTGGACAGAGGCGTTATGTCAGGACAGAGGCAACGCAGGTCAGGGAGACAGAGCACAGATAAAGGAATATGGAGGAGCAACGTAGGTATATGCAAGAGGTGGCAGCTAAATTCTAGCTGAGAAAATATTCATAAGTAATGGCAGAAACCATAAAAATATCAGCAGGGTAGGATATCGCCTGCTTTGATACCATGTTAAACACACATGGGAGCAAGAGAGATGTAAAAGATAAAGCATGCAATACAATTTTTATTAACAATTGATATACATTTATAGTACAATATGGTGACCGTTGGGATTCGCATCCCAAGGTCTCTTGGACTGCTTTGTCCATTCCACTTCCACACTAACCCATTTAGGATTAAGTGTCCAACATAGATGAATTTAAAATTATAAATATAACGCATTCCAATGTAACCTACATTAGAGAGAGCCATCAGATAGAGCGATAAAAAATCATGGCTGATAAAAGGGTGTGCAGTTCTTCTAATGCTCTTCCTCCTTTTGTTGAACTTATTTTTCAAGTCAGAAGAAATTGGTGTAGGAACTGTTATCTTTGTCTACATTGTAAATTATTATATTTGTGAGATTTAATTTTAAAAATGGCGATTTCTGTGTTACAGGTTGTTCCTGCTAATGCTGGTGATGGGTGCGAGAAAAGTAACAACAATATTCTGTTCGATAAATTGTCCGTTGACCTGCAAGTGCGATTGCTGAAAGGGCTGTCCCTCAAAGAATTGGCGAGGCTAAGACTGGTGTGTAAATATTTTAATTCCTTGTTATCGTCGGACCCCTGCTTTAATTCCGAGCCCCCACTACTCAACTTCCTCCTCCATTCCCATATCGTCCACCGCTGCCCAGCTGCCACGCCACTGGGCGATGACATTTTCTACATTCCCGATGAGACACCTGGCGCGTCGAGGTGGATAAAATCTCGTTTCCTTCCTTGCCATCTGGTCGACGGGTGCCCAGCTGCCAGATCACTGGGCGATTCCATTTTCTTGTTACACGAAGAAACACGTGGCACGTCCAGGTGGTTACCTCCTTTCGGCTGCCCACGGTCGTTGTACCTGGCTTCCAATGATGGATTCCTGTGCTTCGAGGGTCACGGGGGACCCCAACTCGCCACAATAATTGTTTACAATCCCACGTCACCCAACTGCTGGAATGTTTTAACGGTGCCGGAAGGAATGCCAATCGTTCTACAGAACTGTTTCATGGGGATCGCCTTTGTCAGAAAACTGGGTGCATGCAAGATCGTTTTAAGTGGGCCTGGGCCTAGTTCTAACAGGATGACGTGGACCATTATCTACGATGCCAAGGCTGACACGTGGAGGAAGCTACCAGAGCTCGATGACATGTTCACTCCACATATGAAGGAACCCTTTGTGCTGAATGGCCTTTTCTATTGGTTGGTGTGGTCATACAAACAGCAAGCTGAAATGGTGATGTCATTAGACATTGAAAATGAGAAGTGGGAGGAGCCTCTTTTGTTGAATGACCGCTGCGACAAGCCGATATGCATGGCGGAGGTTGATGAACAACCATGGGTAATAAGTGTAAATTCTCAGGATTCTCAGAAATTAGAGCTGTGGAAATTGGACATCAACCAGGGTAAACGCAAGTACACATGGGTTAGAACCATTACGGCACCATTTAATCTGGTGTCCTCTAACAATATCTCTGTATTTGGACAAAGAAACGTGGTGTGCGTTGGCAGTAAGGGGAGATTCTGGGGGTATCATATAAGAGAAAAAGTTTGGAGGTATGTGGCACTTTTCCGTGAAGATATTTGGGAATACAGGGATTTTGATTTTGCAAAGCACAAGGATAAATGTGCATTCTACAAGCCCAGCCTGAATTTTGCACAGCATAAATGTACATTCTATAAGCCCAGCCTTTTAAGATTTCAAGGTGACAAACTACTCCAAGGGAATGGCCATTTTCTCAATGTGAAAATGCAACCCCCTGTGTATTCCCCTTCTCCTTCTGGTTCCTCTGAGCAGAACAATTTCTTTTAAATTTGCTTACATTGTTATTGGAGTACAACCACTGAAACTTATCGCCGTGGTTGGTAACATTTTGATTACATCTCGATTTTGCATTATCTTTGAAATGCAAACATATTGTTTAATCTTAACTATTGCTTGCAGGTAGGAGATTAATTTGTATTGTTTTTTTTTAAATTTTATAAAAATAGTGTTTTGTGTTGAAAACTGTATGGATGATCTATAAGATTTATTGTAAAAAAATTTATGCGTAATTTGATGATAAATTTTCAATTATCATGGCATTTGATTAGGCTCCTCTTCCTTGTTCCATTTAGTATATTTGTATCCATTGATCTTCCCTGAATATTTTTTCCAATTGTTTCTCTAATTGAGATTTCAATCTTGTCCTGTTGATTACTTCTCATCAACTACAGTTTGTCCTGTTGATTACTTCTCAGCAACTATAGTTTGTGAAGTGGGTTCTTGGTTTCTCGCTTTCTATGTGTAAAGCAATTGGAATTCTATAATTTTGTTTTCAGTGGAAGAGAAACCCAAATTATCAAATATATAAGAAGAGAAACCCAAATTGTCAGATATTTAGGATACTCGGCCTTGCTAAAGGAGCATTTGATGGGAGTTTTTGGTTATATTAAATACCTCTGGGCATACAATTTAACCGAAGCACTGTTTACAACCTGTTTCACCAACTAAGCATACCTGCTTGACCCACTAATGAAGACCCAATTGACAACCTAGACTGTATTTTGGTTCACTGGACTCGCAAATTAATACGACATTTTCCATGTTATATTAATATCGAAATTCGTGGTTCATGTTAATGTTAATGATGAAAGAGTTTATTTTCTTTAGAATGAAACAGGTTAATAACTTAAGACCCATAGACATTTGATTAGAGTGAAATCTTGCCCCCTTACGAACCACCAACAGGTAACTCTAGGTGGTGTGGTTTTCTTTGAATAAGAGTGATGAGTTAGCTTACATTCACGGATAACAACCAGTGATGGATGTCCCCACATATAATTTGACAACTGAGTTATGATAGTTTTTCCACTATATAAAAAAGGTTAAAGATGAATGTTGATGTCAAATGCTGTCTTTTAATTAAATTCACCATACAAATAACGTTAGGTGCACCAAAGAAACTGTGTCTGGGCTCCATGATCTCCCCACTTTTCTCCATCTTTAGTGTTGTTGTTTTTACTCTCCCTTCATTTGTTGTGTGTGGAAGTTCATTTGTTGTGTGTGGAAGTTGGAACCACCAAACTCCTTTTCTTGTTCCTTAGGTTCATTGTTTTTGGTAACATAAGTTGGAACCATTGAGGGCTGCTTTGGGGAAGAGTAAATATTAAGCACCATGTAGTGATTGTTGTCTATTGAATATCATTTTATTCTCATCCCCCTTATTTGTTGTATGTGGAACCTCTAAACTCTTTTTCTCATTCCTTCTTGTTTCTGGTAACATAGGTTGAAACTATTGAGAATGACCTTAGGGAAGAGTAAATATTAAGCACCATTTAGTGATTGGTTTATTGCATTTCCATCTTGTCCATTGAATATCACTTTATTCTCATCCAAAAAACACGATGTAAAAATAGTGAATCAATCATTAACTTACTGCATGAAGTTTAAAATTTATATGGTGTTTATAGTTACGCTCTGTGGCAGAGCAACACAATGTCCAGGGGCAAGTCCTGGGTTCAATTCTGGCTATTCCAGTTTTCAATGTGGTATTAGAGACAGGTTAGCCCAAGGCCGGTTAGGAGACCTTGGCCAAAGTGTGGCTTGAGGAGGGGTGTTCGACATCGCAATCTACAAGTCAGGATGAACGATTAATTTTTAAGGTTGCTCGTCATAAAGGAAAATGTAGCTTAGTGGTTGAGTAGGGGTTCCCGGGTCTGATTCATAGCAGGTTCATTTTTCAATTTTCTTAACACATCTTGAGAGTATGTTGATCGCTGATATATCTGCTGCTCCACACTGCATGCCATATGCTTTCTTCTCTTGCATGTATAAATAATTTGGTATTTTTAACGTATTTTGTGGTAAATATGCTCACAACATTTTTCCGGTGATACCTGCTAATCCACCCACCACCTACAGATGAACTACATTAAAGAAACAAGTGCTGATACACATTGTATATACGTTCATTCACCACACAGCAACAATCAAAGCCAGTGAACCCCATACCCGATTCATTTAGGGGGGCCCTCCACTCTATGTCTATAAAATGAACTAATGTCTATAAATTGTGTATACAATCAAAGCCATTGAACCCCATACCCGATTCATTCAGGGGCATCCTCCACTCTGTGTTTATAAAATGAACTGATGTCTATAAATTGTGTATGGTTTAGGTTCTAAAAGAGACGTTTCCAGGGGCATATAAAACAATGAATGGTGAATGGGTGCATAGTATACATACACAGAATTAATCAATCCCCAATATAAACTATTTCATGCATTACTAGAACACCTATTGATGTCAGATATTACAGTGATATTACAGTAGTAATTTTTTTTCCTTCAGACCAGAGACTTCCTCTGTCTTCGATGGGCGTGGAATTGAAGTAGCTTGTGACACTGATGAGGAAGACCTGCATTTGGTTCACATCCATTAAATGAATGTGTCCAGCATGGTAAAACTGTTGTAAAACTGTTGTAGCAATAGGAAAATCTTCACTGCTGAGTATATATGTAAAGCATATATATACGAGTCCAAACTTAATTACAAAAGTAAATATTATAGTTTTCCGCTTTTGGACAAAGATAAAGTATCACATTGTTAAATTGTTTTAAAAATAAAGAGTATTAGAAATTTTCATGTTTTAAATTTTTTAACTAAAATTTAATAATATAATTGTGTATTGCAATTCTTTATTATTTAAATTATATATTTTGAATTTTTTATTAGAAGCTTTATAGAAGTTAAGATCTTATTCTATTTATAAGTCTTTTAAGTAGATCTTTGCAATTTCATGTTGGGGATAAAGAATGCATGGATGTGTGAGCATTTCCCAAGCACCATAGTGTCATGTTTTATAGGGTTTAGTTTCAGTGCCTTTACCACCATTGATATTGTATTTTTCCCTATCTTTACACAATCTAAACCTTCGAGAAACCATGGAAACTCCAACAGTGTATCTTTCACCATCTTCACATAATCTAGTCCTTCGAGAAACCTTGATAACTCCAATAGTGCATCTGCCGATCTTGTGAGGTTATTAGTATCCTAAGGGTTTGTGGCATAATGATACTTTGATTTCTTCCTATCAACGTCAAAGAAGATACTTTGATGTCTTCCTAGCACCGTCAAAGAAGAGAAGCATATCAAAATCATTCTGGGGAACCATCATGTCTTCCAAGACAATTAAGTAACAATTAAGAAGCATAATCTAAATTGTTTTGCAGTAGATGAAAATCCAATAACCTGAAATCCCAACCAGAAATTATTTTGCAAATTGCTTTTAAATATTGCCAAAAAACAATTAGACTAAGCACAAATGCAAGTAATCAATTTCATGTTATCCTGACTTTGTTTTTAATCAAAATCTAAAACCTATTTTTACAAGGCTCAAAAGACTAAAGATCAAACATCGAAGTTATTGAATCATCAAGTTAAGGTGTATCATATCTCCATCAAGGTTCAAATCCCAAATTGCTCTTCATCAAGATTCAAACTCATCAGAATTATTGAGTCTTGGCTTGATGGTAAAGTTAGGAAAGTTTGGGAAAACAAAAAGATGAGGAAAATCATAGGCTTAAAACACTGACATATAGCACAATCAAGTGATTTCACACAACTGGAGTTGTTAAAAAAATATAATAGTTCTAAAGATTCACATTAACTTCAGATTTTTGTCTTAGTTTGTCTAATCATGTTTTCTACAATAATGTTTTCAATTCATTGGGGTTATATGTAAATGCATTGTCCCTCTTATTTTCAATTGATATGGATCAAATGCTTCTCTAAAAACAATTTTCAGTTTTAAACCAACCATTGTATATTCTTCTATGATATCATATTGTTGATACATAACAAAATAGTATAAAAGTAAACATTTCCCAAATTAAAATTAGAAGTCAAGTATGGCTAAAATAAAGAAACAGGAAAATAAAATAAATAAGATAGAAAATCTATAGAGCAATTTAATTCAAGGTCACCATATTATATAAATTATAAACTTCAAGGTTTAAATTCCAAGAGAGTAGAGTAAAAAAACAAAAATAAAAAAAGAAACCATGAATATAAAAAAAGTAAAAAGAAGAGAAAATGGAAGAATAAAAAGAAATGCATGTTATGTTTATGGAGTTACCTGGGTCATGGGCACAGAGGAGAGAAAGACATTGGTTAGAATGACAAGAGAGCTCTAAAGCTACTTCTCAGACCAACAAAGGTTGTTCTTCAACCCTTTATAATTCTCCTTCTTTGCATATAATAAAACAAAAACCAAGCATTCAACCAAACAAAAAGCAAAAAAGTGACCAATCATTTTAAATTGTAGCCAACGGGGAACATCAAACCACAAGAATTGGAAAGAGAGAACATTTCAACCACAAGTGAATACTCGAGCTACAACGACCAAATTCATCTTTGAAGCCATTAAGAAAATGAAATCCATGTGGATGTGAAGGTATAAATTATTTTTCCCGCTTGCATAAATTTTCTGTTTGTAAAGGAATCATGAAAAAAAGATGAAGCCTTAAAAGAAATGGTCATTCATTGTAAAGTCCCTTGTAAAAAGTCCAGGATTGAAATTGAGTCATGTACACGACTTTTATGAGTCCAAAAGCAATCATGTAAAAGTTTTACAATGAGGCCTAAGATTTGAGTGTGTACCTGAGAGTTTTTAGCTAAACTTGAAGTCAAAGACAAAAGTTTCAAGTTTGTATAGGAAGTCAATATTCTTAAGTTTAGTTAGGGAGTCATAATAATCAAGTCTTTTTTTAATATAAAATAAAGTATTGTAAAAGTCGAAATTATATTGGAGGCAAGTCAATTTGTTGACTTAATGAGTTGAATTTGAGAGTCTGAATTGGAGTCCAAATAAAATTTGAGCTATAAAGAAGTCATTTGTATATCATATAAAAAGGGTGCATTTTTGATTGTGCGCGACACCTAAGGTTAATTGATGTAAAGATTCAATGTCAAGTTGAAAGGTTGTAGTCAAAAGGAAAATTCGAGTCATAAATCAAGTTAATATTGAGTCATGACAATGGGGCTTCAATTAAGTTTGCCAAACCATGGCTATAGGTTTTCTTGTTGGACGTCATGAACCCAACAAGAAACAGATTTCATATAATTGCAGGTGATAAGAAGGAGGAATAAGTGGACTTTGACAAAGATGATGTAGTAAAAATGAAGACTCCATAAATGAAGCAAGAAAAATAGGATGACAACAGGAAGAAGAAATAGATGACTCCAATACAAAACCAAGTGTAGAAAGAGGAAGAAGACTTCAAAGAGACGATATGTGGCAGAAACCCTTATTTCAAAAAAATAGAGATGAAAGAGCAACTTCCAGTTGAGGTTGGTAGAAGTTGGGACAAATCCATAGTTACAAATTTTGGTAGAGTTGTTTATAGAAAAAAGCAGGCAAAGCTCTTGAAGTGAGAAGGTGCAAAAGTATACAACTATGATAGCTCAAGAGCAAAGAAAGCTTGTAAGGTTATAATGAAAGGAACCAAGAATACCATAAGGCCAAGTTCAGTGGGAGAAGCTTCTTGAGGTATTATTTATCTATATTTATGAAGGAACGAAATGAAATATAGATATAAACAGAAACATATAGCTACAACAAAAACAAAATTTTAATTCATTAATAACAAATTATTAAAAATTGTTTACATCGATAATGGAAATAAACTAGCTCATGCGATGGTATCTTATCTCTGAGAAGAGATGTGGTGGCTACATGCCTTCTGAACTATGTTACAATGAGGCTCGAAGGCCTTTTTATTATTGAGAAACAATGGAAAACCTGAAACATACAAAAACCTAACCCTAAGAGATAAAGCATTGATCCAGATTTATGTAGGAACAAAATGAAATACAAATTTAAATAGAAACATAGAGCTACAGAGAAAATCAAACTTCAATTCATTGATAACAAAATACTAAAAATTGTTTACATGCAGAATGGAAATAAACTAGTTTGGGCCATGGTAACTTATCTCTAAGAAGAGATGTGGCAGCTACATGCCTTTCAACTATGTTACAATGAGGCTCGCGGGGCTTTTTATTATTGAGAAACAAGGGAAAACTCTCAGACATCCAAAAATATAACCTTAGGAGATGAAGCGCCAAAAATTTTGTGGGCCCCATTGGGGTTAGTTGGTACACCAACTTCCCGGGGTCGTAACTTTGGCATACAATATTTATTTGACACATATGATACCTTGTTAGAAATATCTATTTGGGGACTACAAATTTCAATTGCAAAATGTGAGATAAATTATGGATTTCCTCGTTTTCTAAAAAAATGTTGTTTACGGCCTCAAAACGACTCTGAAAGTTCAAGGCCCAAAACTTGCCAAAAATAGTAAACTCTACTACAATTAAGGAAACTAAAAGAAACAATGTTGGGGGTCCAAGTGAAATAGGTGCGTGGCCACCAATATCCACCTGGATCAAGTGGCAAAACTCTGTGGGCCTCGTTGGGGTTACTCAGAACATTAACTTCATAGAATCGTAACTTTGGCCTACAATCTCTGTTTGATGCATACAATACCTCCTTAGAAATATCTCTCAGGACAACACCTTTTGACTATATACCCCCACATTTTTGTACGAGTCTTGCTGTTTCTCAAAAAAATGTCATTTAGGGCCTCAAAATGGCTTCGTAAGTTTAGGACCCAAAAAAATGCCAAAAATAGTAAATTCTGCTGCAATTAAGGAAATTGAAAGAAACAATGGTGGGGGTCCTAGTAGAATACATAAGTCAACACCAATATCCACTTTGATCAATTGTGTAGCAAGGTGAAACATAATTGTTACTACGGATACTATTTGTAGCTTACAGTGAACATGGAGAAGCTCATTGGGGAAAAATGGAGAGGTGAATGCAAAAATTTAGAAAAGGGTTCAGAATAAATTCATATTAAAGTGAAGAAAGACAAAGACTCCATGACAAAAGGATGTGATAAAGACAGTTCAAGAAAATACACTTCTACAAAACGAGCACAAGGAGAACATGCAAGGATAAGGGTGCAAAGAAGTTAAAAAGAGGAAATGGCATAAAATGGACACAACTAAGTGGCAGAAGGGAAGCAATAGAAGTGTGATTGACACTACAAAAGCAAATGAAGCAAGGTAAAAATAAAGTTTTGTGAGTGGTAATAAGTCCATGAACAAACATCCCTAACAATTTAAATGTCCCTTAGTGAAGAATATTTGATGGTCTTGAGTTGAAAGTTAACAACTTGTATGTACCTAAGTCATATGTGATGTAAGCCTATAGGGCAAGAGAGAGTTTCCCCTTAGATGTTGTAGTAAGTTTGAAACCATTTTCTAAAGGTTGGTGGTCTACCCAAGCCTACTTTTCATCATGTGTTGTAGGTCATTCAATTTGAGGTTGTTAGGAGTGACTATTGAATCAAAGGAAAATTGATGAGAGAGTATGCAAAAGTTGTGGAACATCTCAATCATACTAGATGAAGAGGACATAACAAAACATTACAACATCTCCATCATACTATATGAAAAGTCCTGTGAGTGCAAACAAACAAAATTAAATAAAAATTAAATAATATGATTATTACTCCATTTATGAATCAAATTTTAGCGAAACCATTCCCATGATCATGGTATTTTAGAGTTAAAATTGTAATAATGATTCAAGAAAATATTACATAACTTACAAACACTCACTTCAATTTGTGGCTTCAAAGCCCTCATTAGAAATTTTCAACATACTTTTCTAGTTATTTATGAAAAAAATTGCAATAAGACCAAATCCATTAAAAATAGAATAGTAGTATGATTTCTACATTACAACCATAAAAGTAAAACTAATCAATATCTTAGAAGTTTCCATCCTTTTATAATCAAAATATCGAAATTATAACCACATAGATGAGCTGCTAGATCTCAACTCTAGCAGTAATCAATCAAGTTAGTAGTTATGTAGACGGATAGCAGAGGCCTCCAAAATTTACCCTCAAACATTAAAAATTTATAAATTACATAACACACATTCAAAATTTGTTGTTGAACATTAAAAACAAAATTAATTACATACACTTTTACATATATCAATATGGTTTATAGCTCTACATATAGATGGCTTCCTAGTGTTGTTGTCAATCCTTCTGGAATAGAAGAAAACATTCAAAATTTACCCTAAAACATCTGAAGAGCTTTGAATTCGTAAATAGTAAATATAATGACGACCACACAACCATTAATACCACTATTTCCAGACTTCTACTGAGTGTACATGCACTTTGCACAATCAATTTCTTACCCAAGCATTTAAAGGGTCCATTGAGAATCAATCAAGTTTGACTAAACTTGGTCGCTTTATTGAAATTTAATTGGAGTTTTTCATGCGATTCTCACTAAACTTGATGTTTCATCTAATACTCTAATTAAATCATACCCCAAATTTTCTAAATACACTAAACTTGATGTTTCATCTAATACTCTAATTAAATCATACCCCAAATTTTCTAAATACAAACATTCTAGTAGATCTTTGCAATCTCATGTTCAGGGGTAAAGAACACATGGATATGTAGGCATTTCCCAAGCACCATAGTGTAATGTTTCATAAGGTAGAGTTTCAATTCTTTTTCCAAATTTGATATTGCATCTTTCACCATCTCCACACAATCCAGATCTTTGACAAACCATGATAGCTCTAGCAATGCACCCGCCCATCATGTGAGGTTATTTAAATCCTAAGGGTTTGTCACATAATGATACTTTGATGTCTTCTTAGCAGCCTCAAAGAAGAGAAGTCAATCAAAGTAACTATGGGGAACCATCACATCTTCCATTTTAAGGATAACAAAAACCGAGACAATTATGTAATAATTAAGAAGCATAATCAGAATTTTGTGTTGCAGTAGATCAAAATCCAATAACTTGAAATCCCAACCAGAAACTATTTTGGAAATTGTGTAGAGGCCAAATGCAAGTGGTCAATTTCATGTTGTCGTGACTTTGTTTTTAATTGAAATTTAAAACCTATTTGACAAGGCTCAAAATATTAAATATTAACCATCAAAGTCATTGAGTCATCAAGTTAGGGTGTATCATATCCCCATCGAGGTTCAAATCCTAGATTTCTCTTCATCAAGGTTCAAACTCATCAAAATTGAGTCTTGGCTTGATGGTAAAGGTAGGGTGTATCATATCCCCATTAAGGTTTAAATTCCCAATAGCGCCTCACCTAGGTTCAAATTTCTTGACCATCCAGTTTGCGAGGTGAAGGGAAGTCATATCACCTACACAAAGCGAGGGATTTCATGATGTTGGAGAGAGGTAAAAGGTTTAGCCACATTGTCCATGCATTTTTATCTTAATCATAGATTCTAGGAATGCCTTGGAATTCAATGGATAGTAGAAAATATTTTTTGTTCTCTAGTAGATTCCAAACTATTCTTGAAATTTGCAATCAATATAAGTTCAACACATCTTCCATACAACAAAGTGGAGTGAGGTGAAAGTAAGTCATATCACATATCCTAGTTTTGCAAAACTCAGGCATTTACAAAAAATCAACAGGGGGCATCACCTTGGGAAATCAACAAAACTTGTCAACTGTAACTCACACATGGAAAGTTTGGGAAAACTAAAAGATGAGTAAAATCATAGGCTTAAAACACTCACATATATCAAAATCAGGGGATTTCATGCAATTGGTATTGTTAAAAGAATATAATAGTTCTAAAGATTCACATTAACTTCAAATTTTAGTTTGTAGTCTGCCTAATCATGTTTTCTACAGTGATGTTTTCAATTCATTGGGGTTATATATAAATGCATTGACACTTATTTTAAATCAATCTTGATCAAATGCCTCTCGAAAAGTAATTTTTAGTTTTAAATCAACCATTCTATATTCTTTTGCGTTATCACATTGGTGATACATAACAAAATAGTATAGAAGTGAACCATTTTCCCTAATTAAAATTAGATGTAAAGTATGGGAGACATAGATAAATATAATAAATAAAATAGAAAATTTATAGGTAAAATTAATTGAAGATCACCATATTATATAAACTATGAGATTCAAGGTTCAAATCCCCTGGAAATCAAGTAAAAAAAATCAAACTAGCAACAAAGGGAAGGAAAAATAACCAAGGAATATAATTGAAGGGGTGAAAAAAGAGGAAGAATAAGAAAATGGAAAAATAAAAATAAATGCAAGTTATGTATGTGGAGCTTCTTGGGCCATGGGTGCACAGGAGAGAAAGCCATTGGTCAAAATGGCCATAAGAGAGCTTGTTGTAGTGACTAAGCCATTGCATCCATGAACATGTTAAAGTCCATGATATTGGTAAAGGGCACATAATATGATAAGCAACTAAAGCTACCGCGCATATAAGAAAGGGTTGTTCTTCAACCCTTTTTGTATCAAAAACTCTAGTCAATATAATTATCCTTCTTTGCATATAATAAAACAAAAACGATGCATTCAACCAAACAAAGAAGAAAAGTAATAAATCATTTTAAACCAAGCCATTGCATCCATGGACATGTTAAAGTCCATGATATTGGTAAAGGGCACATAATATGAGAAGAAACTAAAGCTACTACGCAGACAAGAAAGGGTTGTTCTTCAACCCTTTTTGGATCAAAAACTCTAGTCATTATAATTATCCTTCTCTACATATAATAGAACTAAAGCCAAGCATTCAACCAAACAAAGCAGAAAAGTAATAAATCATTTTAAATTGTAGCCAATAGGGAACCTCAAACAACATATTTAGCGTAGAAAAGTGCGACCTGTGCAGTCCTTTGTGCTTAACAATTTCTTTTAAATTTACTTACAATGTTATTGCAAAGCCATTGAAAATTATAGTGACTGGTGATTTGGAAATGTTTTTATGGTAAATTATTTATGTTTACATAGATCTTGCATTGTGTTTGAAATGCAAACATGTTTAATCTTAGATGGTGCTCAAGATGATATTAATTTGTATTTATTTTTCAAAAACTATAAAGAAATGGAGTCCTATGTTAGCACACTGTATGGGTGATCTTTGAGGACAGTGAAGTAGTAATAACAATATTTTTTTTCTAAAACTCAATTAGAAAAACAAGTCTTATATTTTTGGAGGAAGATAAAACATTAACAAAGTTATTTCTCTAATTTGTTTAAAAATAAGCAGTGTCAAAATATTAGATGATGTGATTTTTTAACTGAAATTTAGTAATACATTTTTTTAATGAGATTGCAATATTTCATTATTTAAATTGTAAATTGGAATATATAATTGGATTTAGCACTATGAAAAAAGATTTTAGACATAGCGATTATATAAATTTAACAACTCAATTTTTAATTTGAACAAATTGTAACCTAACTAAAAAATAAAAATAAAAATAGCAAAGGAAAATCCAAAACATATAAAAAAAAAGTCCGATATCAAATACCATATAAATGACTTGATAGGAAATAAAGTAGTCATAATTATAGTTTCCCAAAGCTTGCCCCAAAAAACCCTACGTTGAACAACATGAGCAACCTTTCAAGCAAAAGAATTAACAACTATAGTTTTCCAAAACTTATTAAGAAAAATAAGCCCTATCCTGAATATAGTATAAGTGACCTCTACATGAAAATAAATATCAACTACTACATTTTTCCATAATATGGAAAAATAAGCCCTTCTATATCCTTGTGAGTAAGGGCAATGGATTCTTTCTTATGAGACATCGTCATAATCCCACCCTGATGCCATATGGTGAATGGAATTTATTAGACATAATGTGGATAATAAGAGAGAGTGACATGAAAAGAAAGCTCTTATCCATCCCATTTGGGTTGTGTGAGAAGGGGAAGGATGGATTATGGAATTAGATGTTCATAAATTTGGTCGTTGGCATATAATAAAACCTCTTTGATTTGCCTAGTCTTGTTCAGAATGAAAGAAATACGAGAGTTTCTTGGATTTGAATTATACATGT
Source organism: Pinus taeda (assembly GCA_000404065.3). NCBI lineage: Eukaryota > Viridiplantae > Streptophyta > Pinopsida > Pinales > Pinaceae > Pinus > Pinus taeda. The sequence goes on from APFE031186452.1 coordinate 24,033, forward strand.
GCTTTGATAATGAGATGAGAGTCCCTAAGACCATGATTTTCCTAGTCAGGATTTGATCTATACATGTGCTTTGATAATGAGACGAGAGTCCCCTAACACCATGATTTTCCTAGTCCTTAGATTTGAATTGTACATGTGCTTTGATAATGAGATGAGAGTCCCCTAACACCATGATTTATACATTTTCTTTGATAATGAGATGACAATCCCCTAACACCTTGATTTATGCATTTTCTTTGATAATGAGATGAGAGTCTCCTAATGCCATGATTTGCCTAGTTGTATTCATAATGAAATAAATATGATAGTTTGTTGGATTTGAATTATACATGTGCTTTGGTAATGAGATGAGAGTCCCCTAACACCATGAGATTTATGTGAGAGGGCATAAGAGGGCATAAACACTTGGTTCAACAAATTTATTGTTTAAGTGTATATTATTTTCTCTTTGAACTAAAAATAATACCTTTAGCACTAAACTTAATTTGATTTTCAATTATGAGAATATATAGAATAATTCGATTGTTGGTTTCGATAATATTATAGAATTAGATGGATAAGAGTGAGGTCAAGTTTTGACCATACTCTAGATTCTAATATATTCTTAGAATTTGCAATAGAGATAAGAGTAACACTTTTCCAACACCTACTTTTGGTGTAATTTTTTTTTTAAATACTATTATATCCCAAGTATAAATATGATGTATTGCAATGTAATCTAAATAAATAAACAACGATATGAAAAGTTGGCTTAGAAAAGAGTGCGCAATTCCTTTAATGCACTAGTAACTTCTCTACCATTTCCTCTCACAAATTCATTTAGCTTATTCTTCATGTGAAAGAAAGTGGAATGAGGCCTAATGATTAAGAATGGTCGTATTTATTTTTATTGTAGATTTTGGGAATATGTTGAAATTTGACGAGCTTGACCTCACTCTTGTTTGTGGCATTCCATAATATTCTCAAATTCTGCGATTTAACTTCAAGGGTTAATAAGATGTGCTTCTTCATAAAAGGTCACAGGTTCAAATCTAGAGGGAATATAGTGGGTGATAGAGTATATACACCTTTGTAAAATTTAGCAATCAAATATTTGCATGGAGATGGATCCCTTACTTTGTGTGTCAAATTTCTAAGCGGAGATGGATCATGAACAAGAATATCATGACTTTATTATATTATTATTATTATTATTATTATAGTGTTTATGAGTTGTAATATTTTTTGTTGTTATGTTCTAGTCCATATAAAGATGGTGATTTTTGAGTTACATGTTGTTCTTGCTAATACCGATGATAAGTGTGATACTAGTAATCAACGCAAGATTGCTACCTCCAACAATAACAATCTATTTGATAAATTTCCCCTTGAACTGCAACTACGATTGTTGAAAGGATTGTCCCTCAAATAATTGGCAATGTCATGACTGGTTTGTAATGATTTCAGTTAATTGTTATTTTTCGAACCCCTATGTTGCCATATCATATGATCCCACACAAATTGAGTTCTTCCTTCATTCCCATCTTGTCAACTAGTGCCCATCCACCAAATTACATGGCAATCCCATTTACTTCTTACATGATGAAAAATGTGGCACGTCTAGGTGGATACCTCCTTTCCATTGCCCAATATTGTTGTATATGGCTTCCAATGATATATTCCAATGCTTTGAGGTTCACTGGAACTAGTCTCCCCACCATATTTGTCTACAATCACACGACACCCAACCTATGAATGACATGTTTGTGGCACATACAAAGGAACTCTTTATGTTCAATGCCCTTTGTGTGGCCATACAAATAGTGAATTGCGATGGTAATATCATTAGACATTGAAAATGAAAAGTGTGAGGAGCCTCTTGTGTTGAATCACTTCCACTACATGTTGATATGAATGGCGTAGATTGAAGGAAAATTGTGCATAATAAGTGTAAATGCATAGAATTCCCTAAGATTAGAGCTATGGAAATTGGACATCTAGGGGAAACACAATCACACATGGGTTAGAACCATTACCATGTCGTTTCATGTGGAATCCTCTAACAATATTTCTGTATTTGGAGGAGGAATCGTGTTGTGCATTGGCAGTAACGAGAGATTCTGGGTTTATCATATAAGAGAAAAGGTTTGGACCAATGTGGGAATTTTCCATGAAGATATATGCATATGTAGGAATGTTGCAATGAATAAATGTACATTCTACATGCCTAGCCTTTTAATATTCCAAAGAGAAAAAGTACTCGAGGGGAATCATGATGTTCTTAGTATCAAAGTGCGACTTGAGCACTTTTTCATGTGTGGTTCCATGGTACCTTTGGGTTGAAGAATGTAAATAGAGTCAATCTTCATAATTATATTTGAAATGTATTTTTCAAGAGAAAGAAAAAATAAATTTTATTATTAAATAATTTGGCTTATTAAAGCAAGGGTTTTATGCTTGGGTCAATTGTTTTTAGGTCAAAGTCTCCATTGAAGTCTTCTACAGTTTATGTTAAGTGTCCTCGTCCATGTCACAATGTAAAGAACACTTCTTGGGAATTATTTGTCAAGAAATAAAATTATTTTAATGTAAATTAGGTGAATTAGGCCTCCTCCACCAAGTCAGCCTCAAGAAAGGACAAGTCAGCCTCGTTTGAAGAATTCGATCACCTAAGATGATTATGTACAAGAAAAAACTCAACTAGTTTGGAGGAAACCTCACACAAGTTCGAATTACAGTAGCTGGGAAGAAACAAATGTGTGAAGTTCAAGAAGGAAGCTAGAATTAAAGTTTTTTGGTCTCTCACACTCTCTCTCATGTGCAAAGAAATTCTGACATTGCATCAAGGTCAAAGTTGTGAAGTTGTTGCATCAAGGTTGAAGCTGTGAAGTTGTTGCATCAAGGCTGAACTTGTGAAGCTGCATAAGGTCAAAGTTGTGAAGCTGTTAGGTTGAAGCTATTGAAATTGCTAGATCGAAACTGCAGTCCTTAAGTTGGTACAAATTTCTATTGTTGGGAAACTGAAACTTCTGGATTGTTGCTAGGTTGAAGCCATTGGATAAGAATATACTACTAAATCTTCTTGGAAGCCTGACTTGGTGGGGGAGGAAGGTCTGTTGGTCTAGGGTTTTGGTCTATCTCATTTGAATTACTAAAGGAAGAGTTCTTGAATAGGTTTTCCCTTATATAAGGGTTTTGCCATAGTTGTGTGCCAACATCTGGTGTCCTTGATCTTCGTGTTTTGGTTTTGTTAATTTCTTGATGAACTAAGATAAAAGAAGAGTATAAGAGAAACAATAATAACTCAAAGAGATAACAAGTAATTATCAACAAGAGAAAATATTGTCGCCTTTACAATTTTCCAATATGGTATCAGAGCTAAGGAGAAGAAGAAGGAAAAAGGAAGGTTAGAGATCTATTAAGGAAAAGGAGATCAAAGAAAGGAAAAGGATCATATAAAGAGACAAGCCTACTATCTACAAGAACCATGACAAACTCAATGAAGGGAGAAAAAAAACTAGAAGGAACCCCAACTATAGGGTCTGTAAAATGAGGATAGACCTCATTATTGAAAAGAACAAAGTTTTTGATCTCAATAAAGGAAATGCCAAGAATCCTATTGATGAATCAAGTGATGTAGAGAAAGAAAAGTTTATAGAAATCAAAATTGTCGATATGAACCTAATAGTGGATGGAATTAAGGATAACCTAATTCCACACATATCCAACATAAATTATGCTCAATAAATGTATAAGGTTCTCTCCAAGTTATTCACAATAAAAAACATTGGTCAAATAGCAAGCCTCAAGAATGAACTAATAAATGTTAAGATGAGAAAGGATGATACAGTTTCATCATATTTGATAAGGATATCCAAATATTGTTAGAATATTATATATTACGGAGCAATGGAACACATAAAATATTGCAGAAATATAAACACAGAAAAGCACAAAACAAGAGAGACACAGATATACGTGGTTCACCCAGTTTGGGCTACGTCCACCCCGAACAATCAGTCCTTCCTTTCTATTATCCAGCAAAATGAAGAGACACAACCTACAGCAAATCCGCTGTAATATCCTTTGTCTTCTCTCACAGTCTCACCTCTCTGTTTCTTGCTCACACAGAATACACATCTATGTCACAGCCTCAAATACAATGCCTTCATAAAAAGAGAGGGGTTTCCTTCTAGGGCAAAAAACCCTAAACTAGACATAAGTTCTACCGTCAGATCATCCGCCTAATGAACGGCCCAGATTGACTAGAAATTACTTTACTTTTACAAGGCAATTTTACAGCTGTTTTTAGCTTCGGGAGCGCAGCCCCCGAAACCCCCCGCCAGGGGGGGGCTCCCAAAGGTCGCAGCCACCCCCCCCTGGACCCCCCCTACAACGAATATTTTATGGGCGACGTCGTCGCCCCCATTTTGAACTGGGGTCCAATGTGGCGGTACTTTTGAATATAGAAGATAATCAGGCTCCATACCCAACAAGAGACACATATATACGTGGTTCACCTAGTTTGGGCTACATCCACCCCAAAAAGCCAGTCCTTCCTTTCTATTATCCAGCAAAATGAAGAGACACAACCTACAACAGATCCGCTGTAGTATCCTCTGTTTTCTCTCACTGTCTCACCTCTCTGCTTCTCGCTCAGAGAATACACATCTATTACATAGCCTCAAATACAATTCCCTCATACAAACAAAGGGGTTGCGTTCTAGGGAAAAAAACCCTAAAATAATCATAAGTTCTACCATCAGATCATCCACCTAATGAACGACCCAGATTGACTAGAAATTACTATACTTTTACAAGGCAATTTTAAATCTGTTTTTAGCTTCACGGGCGTTGCC